>CADCXT010006391.1:0-5000 GCA_902806775.1 Microtus agrestis | reverse complement strand
ACGACGGGGCCGGAAGAGTCCCCAGACGCACCTCGGCCGGCGGACCCACCGCCACGCCGCAGACGACGGACGTCCGCTAAGCCTCCTTCCCTCGCGAGGCGCCCGAAACGCGCGAAGCCTGCCTCTCGCACCCTCTCGCACGGACCCACCGCCGAGACAGACGCGCCCGCCGCCGCCGAAGGAAGGCCCTCCGGCGGTGACGGGCCCCGACGCGTCCGGCGACGCGACGGGAGACGACCGACCGCCGTTCTCTCCAAAGGCCGCACCCGAGAGAGTGGTCACGACCCCGCAAAGCCAGAACCGGATCCCCGACCCCGAGGAGGGACGGGTCAACCCGCTGCTCCCCAACCGTGGGAACGCTGCCGGGGAGGGGGGGAGCGAGGCGACCTCCACACGGCACACAACACGAGCGACGCACGCACGCGACGCGCGCGGCGAGGCCGCGGTCGCGGGAACGGCAAAGACGGGGAAGCGCGGGAGGGACCGCTCGCGGCGGGCACGGACGGTGGACGGGTGGGGCCCGGGAGCCCACCGCCACCCAGCCCCGCTCTCTTCCCGCTCGGCTCCGCGCCCCGACCGAGGCGCGCACGCACCCTCGGGGGAGCGGAGCGGGGGAACCGGGGTCCCGCGGCACTCGGGCGTGCACGCACGCGGCCCCTTCGTTCCCCGCCACGGGTTACACGTCCCAGGCTCCGACACGGCCGGCACGCCGGCGTCACGACACGCTCTCTTGCCCCGCGTGGTTCCTCCCCGGACTCGGAGCGAGGAGGCGCGGGCCGCAGTGGGCGACAGACACAAACGCTCGGGTTTTTTCCCCCCCCAAAGACGGGACGCGGCGAGGGGCACCCGGCCGAAGCTACGCGCATCGGGCTGTCAGGGCGTGCTGGGGGCGACGCCCTTCTCATCGGATCGCTAGAGAAGACGCTTTTTCTCACTGAGGGCGGGCGGGACGGACCCGGGCCAACGAGCCTCCAGCCGCGGCAGCGCAAGAGCCGGGGAAGGGACACACGCACACCACTCGATGATCTCGAGCGCGGCGAGGCGGGGGGTCTGCGGTACCGGTAAGGCTTCTCTTCCTTCACGGGGCGCACTCTTGAGCGTTCGCGGACAAGGGGGACCGGGCCGAGAAAAAGCATACTACAGAAGAGGTCCCCCGAGAGCCAGGCCTGCCTCTCCAGCAACAAACACCCACCGGGTCTGCACCAGGCGGGGAGGCATTCTTCAGTCGATCGACTGATCACCTTTAACGGCGAGAAGAAAATCAAAAGGCCGGCCGCGACCGCTCAACACCACCCAACGCCCACTGCCTACGGGAGAAGGCAGCGCGTGGTGGGCCGCTCGCCCGATCTCACGAGATCGGCCGTGAGAGAGCCTCTCTTACCGCTCGTCTCGACCCCCTGTCTCATCCTCGGGGCCATCTTAACCCACGAGAACACACCTCGCAGAGGAACACCGATAAAAGGCCGGACCGCGCACAGGAGGCATACACGTCAGAGACCCGGGAAACGCCGCCGCCGCTCAGAACCGGGCACCTCCGAAGATCGGCCTGGAACGCTCCAGGAGCACCACGAGGATCGCAAGCGAAGCGGGTGCACACGAGCCCGGTCGGGAGGGGCACGTGACGCGGCACATCAGCCGACCCTCCCCCGGCTCGGAGGGAGGAGGGCCAAAGAGACCACACACGGTGGGCGTAGCGAAACGCGCGACAGGGAACGACGAAGACCCCGGCGCGCCTCACGGGAGCACCCACGAACCACAGCGAGGAGTGCGTGGGGGCTTTCACAGGGCTCAGGCCGGATAACCGCACCCCTGCCTTCCACACACCACCGGCAAAGGTGGGGAGGAGAGACGAGGGGCCCGCTGGCAGAACGAGAAGAGCGGCCGCCATTCGCCATGAATGTCCGTCCCTCGCCTGGCGCGGCTTAGGCCTCCGGCCCGAATGAACACAGGGCGATCACACCACATCGATCGACAAAGCGTAACACGGAAGAACCGAGCAAGAGAAGCACCACAGACCCAACACATGCCACAAAAAAAAAAAAAAAATTACACCTCCACGCCAAGAAAACAGCGGTGGGGGTCCACGGGAATCAATAAAAGAGGCGTGCACTCGGGAGGCACACAAGGGCCGGTCGGTCTGGGCCCACCCTCCTCAACCCCAAAGGACTCATGGAGACTCAGGAGCTCCACAACCTGGGAGTGGGGGGTGAAAAAAAAAGTGCGCTCGGGAGGCACATAGGAGCAGAGGACAATGGGAGACTCAGGGAGCTCCACAACCAGGTCCCCGCAAAAAAAAAAAAAAAAAAAAAAAGCACCGGGATGGTAAGGGAGAAGCATCGGGAGACAGGTCCCACCATCCAAACAGAACAGGCGACAAACCACAAAGCGGGGACGCCTGACACGCTTCACCACGGGCAAAAGCAAGGAAGCCGGTCATCTCAAAAAGCCGCTCGGGAAAGCACACACGGGCCCAGCCCCAAAAAGGCAGCGAGAGAGCCCGGGGAGCGGGCTGGGCTAGACAGGAAAAATGACACCCACTGAGGCTCAGAAGAGAGACCGCCACCTAGCGTCCTTTAATGTCACCCAATTAAAGGACAGCGTGTCAACACCTATCTGCAGGTACAATAAGGACAGATAGCAACCATTAGAAAAATGACAACAGGTACGGGAGTCATTCACAGACCACACAGAACTCCTGAAAGTGAGGCTGGGTGAAATGTCCCAAAAATGTCCCCAGAACCAAGAGAACCGACCCTCAAAGGAACAACTGGTCGACCTCATAACCGAGAGACCGAGAGAGCGAGGTGGACATGCCAGAAAGCCTGGCACCCAGCCTCCTCCCGCCCGAGGACCCTGCCACCAGCCGCTAGGGATGGAGAAGGGTAAGAAGAAAAAAACTTGGAAAAAAAATCTCGAGTCAAGAAACCGGGGACCAGTGAACAGGAAGCCGGGACCACCACCTCCTCTCGGCCTCGAGAACACGAGGCACACCGCTGGGCTCTCGCAAGAACGAGGGCAGGAGAAAGGGGCGGGGGAGAGCTCCGAGAACCCAACGAGTCCGGACCAGGAATTCGAGAAAGCCGGGACCTGGCCTGCTCGGCCTCAGGATGGCAAGGCCCGCCGCTGAGGACCGAGGGTGCAGAGTCGGACCAGGAATCGAGGCTTGGACCCTAGCCTCCTCGCTCAGGATGGCAAAGCCCTTGTGAGACGAGGTCACTTGCAGAGGAAAAAATTGTAAAACTCGAGTCGGACCAGGGGCGGCCGGGACCACAGCCTCCTCTCGGCCTCTCAGGACCAGCAAAACACCGCTGAGGACGAGGTCTTACAAGAAAAAAAAATTAATAAAAAATAGAAAGTCAGATTGAAGCCAGTTAACCTCTCTCGCTGGTTGACGTCCGCCAAGTCCCGAAGAGCTTGCGAATGTCAAGCAAGATCATTGACCAAAAGGGCAAGCAGACTAGCTGCCTCTCAGCCTCCAAGATGCAGCGCCAC
This sequence comes from Microtus agrestis, assembly GCA_902806775.1. NCBI lineage: Eukaryota > Metazoa > Chordata > Mammalia > Rodentia > Cricetidae > Microtus > Microtus agrestis. Next base: position 1,508 of record CADCXT010006391.1, on the reverse strand, counting down.
CATGTGGAGCCGCGAACATTCGGCAATCTTCAGTAGACTTTTACCGTCTCCCAGCCTCTTTGCGAATCTTTTGTTGCTCTACACAAGTCGACCTAAACCGCGACCGACTCGCGGCACCGCCTTCCCGGTGAGGACTCTCCTCCCTCTTTACGCCTCACAAAAACCATTTGGTCCCGTCTTCGTCAACGACCGAGGACCAGATGCAGAAAAAAGGGACACCGCTAGGGCGCCCGACAACCGACCGACGCCCAAGCTGCAGCTGGCTTCGTCGGCTTGCTCGCTCGCTGGCGCTCAGCTCGCTCGCTGCTCGCTCGGCGGCGGCCTCTTCACCTTCTCTGGCGTGACAGCGTCCTCCAAGCTCACGCCCGGAGGTGGCGCGGGCCCACAACAGGACAGGGAACTCCTTGTCTGTTCCCCCACCCACCCCGAACACGGTGAAAGCAGGCCGGGCTGAGCATTCAGGGCTCAACTTTGAAAGTTCGGCCGAGGCCACAGGCAGCTAGGAAAACAGTCGAATCGCTCGCTCACGGGAAACAAAGATCGTTGACAGGACTAGGTGGGCCAGGGGCTTCTGCCACCATTAGGGCATGGTGAGAGGGGAGGGACTGAGGGAGTTACCCGAGGGAGGGAGGCGGGCACAATGGTGAGAGGAGGGACCGAGGAGTACGAGGGAGGGAGGGAGGGGCGGCAAGCGGCAGTTCCCTGCCATCTAAGTCTCCTTTCACCATGGACACTGCTTGTAACGCTCTTAGTTGTGGATTTCTTTTTTCTTCTTATTCCCCACGCCCTCAGCCCACACCTTCTCAGACTAAATACAGTCGGGACCCAAACAGCAAGTGGAATAATCTTTCTTAAAAAAAAAAAAAAAGTAATAATAATAATGAAATAAAAATAGTTTTTTAAAAATCACTTGGTTTCATTTCCAGGAATAATATCGTCATAGTGATGTGTTGTGAAACATTTTCACTTAGGACAGAAGAAAATAACATGTCACTGGCGTCATTTCTTGGGAAGGTCTGTTTCCCCCACCACGATGATTCGCACTTGCTGAGTTGAAGATACATCTCCCGATCCCTCGTGTTTTCGAGATTTCCGAGTGCTGCTGGCATGACAGACCAGAGGGCCTCACACTCCAGTTTATGGGACAGTACTGAGAGCAAAGACCCACATAGGACAAGGCTTTGGCTTCTGTTCCCCTCCCATAAAGATAGATAGATAGATAAATAAATAAATAAATACCAGGCAACAGAAGCATGAAAGCAGCTTCTCAGGAACATCTGGTGCTCCTGAGTACTGGGGAGTTACAGTCATGGCACAGGATATGACTGGGCCAGGGCTCCCTTCCCACAACCACCATCCAGGCCTGCCTGCCTGCCGTCCCTTCCTTCCTTTTCTAAATGCCGCTTTACTAAAAATTTTAGTCATTTTTTTGTTACGTTGGGAGGCTAAGAAATTTACCCCAGTTTTTCATGAGTGGGCAGACATATGGAAGAAAGGAAGGAAGGAAG
>CADCXT010006390.1:0-39523 GCA_902806775.1 Microtus agrestis | reverse complement strand
AACCATGCCCCAATGGGCTGGTATCTCAGCAGCTATTGGTTGGAGGGGCGGAAGGACCTCCCGCAACAGACTACATGTGTGTGTGGTGTATAAATGTAAGTGTGTGTGTGTGTGTGTGTGTGCTTCCACACACGCAGAGGTCATACGAGGATGCCAAGTCTCCTGTTCTATCACTTTCTACCTTATCTTTTTGCTTGAGTTAGTGTCTCTGAAATTATGTGTATACACACTCATTTACAGTAGTTATTCAGAAACAATTTGTTGTTTGCCTAACTTGGTTAGTGAATAAGTAGGACATTTTTTAACTGTATGGATTATTTTTTATTTTAATGTCTTATTAAATGTTAATTAAAAAAACTTTCATAGTTAAACTTTTTTTTTCTTGTAGTAGATCAGTCAATGAAATGTTGATTTGAACCTGGCATCATCTCACAGGAAGAGATGTATATCTTTTTGGGCTGGTATCTCAGCAGCTATTGGTTGGAGGGGCGGAAGGACCTCCCGCAACATTGGGTTTTTGCCTGCATGTATGTCTGTATGATGGTGTACAGATTCCCTGGAACTGGAATTACAGACAGTTGTGAGCTGCCATGTGGGTGCTGGAAATTGAACCCGGGTCCTTTGGAAGAGCAGCCAGTGCTCTTAGCTTCTGAGCAATTTCTCCAGCCCCAATGAATTAGTTTTAATCTGTGACATAATGAAAATAAGAAACATATAAATTAATTTGGTAGTGATAAAGTATATATTTTATTATCCATATTGTTAGATCATGGGCCTGTGCTTTAAGACCAGGTGTAGCAACTTATGTGGACTGTCCATTAAGACAAAGAATGTAATGGGCCATTGTGTGGTGAAAAGGGAAATCATGCCCCCTCTCCACAAAGGAGATATATTCATGCTTTCCCCATGGTTTGGTCTCTATCTCCTACAGGAGGAACATGTAAAACAATGTTCTTTCTTACTCTTTCCCTCTCAGTGAGCTGCTCTGCTGCCCAAATTGATTTTGAGTTGTGGCCAAGCTCCCTACCTACCTAAGTGCCTCCACATCAGCATCCTCAGTAGTAACCTTAGAGCACTCACCCTCTAGGCAAAGGTTATTAAGTTAAGGAATTCCCTTTGTCCCATGAACTCTTGTACTCACCAACTATGAACTAAAACCTGGAGCCAAGTGACTCATTGCTATGCTAACCAGTGTGGAAATACAGCTCAATATGTCTCTGGGACTGTTCTATGTGTTTCCTCTTTATCTAGCACAAATGTATGTGGAGCTTTAATAAAGATGAATGCCAAATGTATAACACTCCTCTTGATGCCTGTTGTATTTTACTTTTAAAGTATATTAAATATTTGATCGCTATTCTTGGTTGTCAACTTGACTACATCTGGAATTAACTAAAACCTACGTATCTGGGCATACCTATGAGGGATTTCTTTTTCTGTCTTCCTCTTTCTCCTCTTTTTTGGTTTTATTGAGAAATGGTTTCTTTTTGTAGCCCTGGCTGTCCTCTGTAGATGAGGCTGGCCTTGAACTCAGAGATCTGCCTTCCTTTACCTCCAAAATGCTGGGATTAAAGGCGTGCATCAGCACTGCCTGGCTGGAGCTTTTTCTTAAATCATTTGAATTGGGAAGATCTACTTCTAATCCAGATCTTTGAGGTGGGAAGATCTCTCTTTAATCTGGGCCACATCTTCTGCTGGCAGCCTGTATAAAGGACATGGGAGAAAGAAGGTTGCTCTGTCTTTGCCTGCTTGCTCTCACACTCCACTGGCATTAGAGCTTATTTTTTCAGGATTCTGGGATATACTGAAGTCCACCTGAGACATCCAGCCTCATGGACTGAAGAACTACTGGATTCTTGGAACCTTCTGTTCATAGACAGTCATTGTTGGGTTAGCAAATTTTTCTAATAAATCCCATATGTGTGTGTGTGTGTGTGTTCATTAGGTAAATTCTCTGAAGAACCCTGACTGACACAATTACTTTCATATTTGTAAATTTAAAAGAGCATTTTTTCAGAGCCATGTGCTGTTAATGTGGATTATATGAAGTGTTGAAGAGGACACATAAAGATTTTATATGTGAATAGATAGGAATTGTTTCCATCAACCCATGAAGTGTACAATAGAACAGATATGAAATACTCTCTGTGTTAGAAGAGGTAAAGGAATACTGCTGTTAAACAATGAGTTACTTGTTAATATCTCAACCTCATCTGATGACCAAAGTGGGAAGTAGGGAAGTAATCCAACTTCCAGCTGCCAGACAATAAACGAACTTGCATAGGATGATCATGCCGATCTCTTTCCACCTCAGAGAGGAATTTATGAAGAGAAAGTTGAGAGGTTTCCTAAACATCCCTGGACTGTTTGATTGCCTGATTGATTATCTTCATGCAGCAGCATTGGAAAGCGTCACTTTAGTAAGGATTTGCTGGGAACCAGTGTTTCAAGAAAGGGTTTAGGGCCATGATTTCTTGGGGCTCGAAGGACCCTTTCACAGGGGTCACATATCAGATGTCCTGCTTATCAGGTATTTACATTATGATTTATAACAGTAGCAAAATTACAGTTATGAAACAGCAAAGAAACAATTTTATGTTTGGAGGAGTCACTACAATGTGAGGAACTGTATTAAAGCGCCGCAGCTTTAGGAAGGTTGAGAACCATTGCTCTAGATCCCACCATGCCTGTCATGCCTGCTTTCTCTCACCTCCCAGAGAAAGGCTTCTCCTGACCTGGGCCAACCATTTCTCCTGTATACTGCTGAAAATCGGGGGAAGATGTGAACTACTGGACAGACAAACAGACATGTGAAGACTTTTCTGAGGATCAAGGCTTAGTTCTTCATTTTATTATGCTTTCTGTTGTTCTACTCTGTTCCTTTTTTGCTCTGTTTTTATACCCTGACAGTTCCCTTCTGTCTCTCTTGATTTCTTCCTTCTAGCTTCTCTTCTATATCTTTCCTGGTGTTTTCCTTCTCTCATATCTTTTTTTTCTCCTTTACAGCATATATACCCCAATAGAATCTTTCAAACAGTATAAAAATTACAATATGGTTACATTCTCTTTTTCAAATGAATGATTACAATAAATACAAGTTTGAAAAAAGACATGTTTTCCATATCCCTTACATGGTTAAACATTTTAAGGATTACAAGTGAAAGACAAATTGTCCCAAGAACCCATATACATTCATACCTAAACAACTTGTTATAGATTAACGGAGTGTAAGCAAGCAAGGTTATTTCTCAGCCAGTTCTTTTGCTGGCAGACACATTTTGCAGTTACAAAGAAAGGACCTTATTACTTATCTCAAAAGTAATCTTATTAGGAACCTTAAAAAATCACAAACATAAACTTTTATGTATAAAAACAGTCATCTTTACTTTAAATCCTCAGGGTGTATACCCATTCATAAATGGTGTTTTTATATCAGGAAGCTGAGGGCAGAAATGGGTACAAGGAATCAATCATCATCTTTGATCACCAACCAATTCTAGAAAGAAAGGCACATCAGCTAATTATAAATGGGCTGCTTTGTTCTTATTCCCTGCCCTCAACGAGTCCTTACTCAACTATGTGCCTTTTTAAACTTTAAATTCTTTCCTTGGGTTTTTTAACTGAAATCTAGTAACAAAAAACATCTTAATCTAACCTTAAGTTATTTTTAAGGCTTCACTTTAGCACAGAAAAGTCTGAGAACACATCTCTCAACACTAAGATTTTAAAAACACAAGCTAACTGGGCTTCTGGAACTCAATTGTTTTTCTTAAAACTAGCAGTGTGACATTTCCTTATTCTATTTTTTCTATTCTCTATAGCCATTATTTTAACAGTACATCTTAAAAGGAAATCATGTTCATAATAATCCACAGATAAAAATGCCCAGTAGAACAGGATATTTCAATTAAATAATCACACTACATTAAAGGCAGTGGGGAATCTCTCCACACCCATTCGCACCATGCCAGATACCAAAAAAAAAAAAATGGCAGCAGCCAACATGTAAAGACACAGCAGTAAGGAGAGACATTCTGGGGCTAAAGCCCTCAGGGCCTTGCCTATCTGAGATTCACTCATCAGTACCTTGCATGCTTGTGGGCCAATCACCTGATGTCAATTAGCACCCACTGCTCCTCTGACATGGCCACTAGTAGGGATGGATCTAAGAGTTTTGGGACAGATGAGAGGACCCTCCTTTGCCCCTGTTGCCCTACCTTTGCAAACAGCTAGATACAACAGTGAGGGGATGCTAGCCTTGCTTATGGGCACTAGCACAGCCTCCCTACTGGCCCAGGGAGTTTTAAGCTCACTCTTGGTAGCCCTCTCTCTGTCCTCTCACCACAGCGGCTCAAAGATCTCCTATTATACAAGAGTCTCTCCACTCTGTCCCCTTCTAAGCTTTAGCCTTTTCACATCACCTTCCTAGGAAACCCTATCTCATTTGGTTCCTGCCTTCCACTTACCCTTGCTATACCCCTTCCCAGGGCCACTACCCTCACAGTTCCTGCATAGAGTCACTTGAGACCCTTACCCACAGAAATCCACAACTTGCCGGGTGGTGGCAGCACACACCATTAATCCCAGAACTCGGGAGGCAGAGGCAGGTGGATCTCTGTGAGTTCAAAGCCAGCCTGATCTACAGGACATGTTCCAGGACAGCAAAGGCTATATTACACAGAGAAACCCTGTGTTGCAAAAGAAAGAGAAAGAAAAACAAAAAGAAAGAAAGAAATCCACAACTTTCTATTTCCCCTTTGCCACATTCTGACTATACTTGGTTTATAGACAGAAGCTCATCTCTAAGCTCCAATGACCCCATCAAATAGGCTATGCCATAATCTCCTCTGCCCAGGTTGTAGAATCTGCCCCTTTACCACCAGTGTCTACTTAGAAGGCAGAGTTCAGAGCCGTCACTAGAATCCTCACCTTAGCATGAGACAAAACTGTCAACATATACATAGATTCTAAGTATGCTTTTCACATTCTATACAACCATACTTTCATTTGGCAAGAAGGAGGTTTTTCTCATCCCCAGAGGCACATCTATTACCAATGGGCCTCTGATCCTAAAGCTTTTAGAAACTTCTTAGCTTCCCAGGCAGGCAGCAGTTATTCACCATTGAGGTCACCAGGCCCGTACTAGTGATACAGCCTTAGAAAATGCTTTCACTGGCAAGAATGGAAGAGGCAAGCCAACATTCCTACCCTTCTTCCTCTGTTCTTCCCCTGGCCCCTCTGATCCTAATACCTACTCAAGACCAGACCATCATATGAGAGCTGTGATGGGTTCTTAGAGCTGGCTCCTTCTGCAGGACAGGTACTGTCTCTCCGACCCACAAGCAAAGTCCTTCCAAGTGGCTATTCGCAAAATTTTCACATTGGAGCTTGACCTGTCTGCCAATTCCTCCATCCACTCTTCTTCTAGCCCAGTCTCTATGTCTTCCTTAAGGTTGTCACCCGAGAATGTGCCATCTACACTTGAGCACTCAAACAGGGGGCCTTGTGAACTCCTCCTTCCTTTACCGTGCATCAGTTTCAGGGTAGTCTTCAGGGGAGGACTGGCAGATAGATTTCACACACATGCCTCCTAATAAAAATAAATAAATAAATAAATTGGGGTCTGGAAAGATGGCTCAGTAATTAAGAGCACTGACCACTCTTCCAGAGGACTTTGGTTCAATTCCCAGCACGTACATGGCAGCAGACAACTGTCTGTAACTCCAGTTTCAGGAGACCCAAATCCCATGGCAAAAGACTAATGGACATAAAATTTAAATAAATAAATAGAAAACAAAACCAAAAATATACTTTCTCAGGATGGGTAGTTTTCCCCACTACAGCTGAAAAGGCATAAGCGGTCTGTTTCTACCTCATGAGTGATATCTTACCCAGATTTAGGCTTCTTAAATTTATACAATCAGATGATGATCCTGCATTCATTTCTAAAGTCTAGAGAGGACTAGGGGTAGAGCATAACCTCCACATTCCCTATTGACCACAGTCTTCCGGAAAGGTAGAAAGGTGGAAAGGTAGAGAAAATGGACTTCTTCAGACTCATTTATCAAAACTGTCCTCTGAACTTCAACTTCTTTGGACTCAACTTCTACCTCTTGTCCTCACTCAAATCAGGATCCCTCCTCCCTCAGTCCTTTTGAGTTAATGTACAATCATCCTATCTTCTAGGAAATTGACCTCCTTTAGAACCAGTCTCACTCTGTGACGATTTACCTTTTCTCAGTGTTTGGAGACACCATCTCTGGGAACATGCTGATCCAGTCCTCCCTCTGCTCTCTACTGATCGTCTCACCCAAATTATATTACCAGGAGACTGGGGTCATTTGAAAGCCTCTCACCCATAGGCCTCCAACCCATGATGAACAAACAGGTCAACATAGTCTGGTCATCCTTGCCACCCCAACAGAATTCCCAAACTTCAAGAAATTAAAGCCCGTATTCAACATCCCATCTCAAATGCTCTCCTAATCTCTTTTCTGATAAATACAGTTACCAGTCTATAATTGCTCTCAATCCTGCCCCTCATCCGCTCATATTAGCATGTCAGTTTCAGGAACCTTACTAGCCCTGGAAAGAACGCTTTCCTGGTGCCAATTTAAGCTTTACCAGTGTATAGACAAATCCATTCATGGTCCCCATTTCCCCACCCTGTTACTTCCCCAGCACACCCTATACATGAAAAGAGAATTTTATACTCTTCTCCAAGTCTCACAGAGAGATCAACAGGTCATAGTCCTCTCAGTAGTAGTTGGAATTAGCCTGGCAGCCTCAGTAGCTGCTATGAGTTTGGTCATAGGTTTCTTGGCTCACCGTCTGTATCTATCTCGGCAGCTATCCACCCAGATAGCAGATACTATACAGGAATCAACCCTGGCTCTACAATTCTTCCAAAACAAGCTCGTTTTTCTGGCCTTGGTTGTCCTATAAACCACTGAAAGGAGAGGCACCTGACTCTTCCTCAAAGAAGAATGCTGCCACTATTTAACCAATCTGGCCAGGTGGAAGAATGAATTAAAAACTTATGTAGTCAGGAGTGGGGCACGGGGTATGGGAACGGGGATGGAGATGGGATGACGAAAGAGGACGACCAATTCTTTTGCAGAAATCTCATTTGATCTCCCTTTGTCCCTTGCTCCTAATACTTTCTCGGCAGACTAATTTCCATATTTCTTTTAAAAGCCATCATTCCCTGTCTCTTCAGATTCTTTCAGGAAAGAACTAGTAAAATTACCCAGCAGTCAGTAAACCAGATGCTTCTGACAAAGTTTCCCCAGGACTCCTACCATTGCCCACCAGCCTGAGCCTTACTTTGGAATGGTAATTCAGACTACTTCAAAGTGGCCTATACTTTGCTAGCCCCAGATAGCCCCATAGAACCTGGGCAGTGAGGAAAAAAAAAATAACAGATGTTTCTGTCCATTGCCTGACTCCCTCCTTTCCTAGCTTCCTGATTGGCATTTTGACTTTCCTGGGCCCCAACAATGATATACCAATTTCAGTAGTAAGTAGTTACAGAAGAGAATATATTGCCCCCATTTTACTATCAACGAACGGCTGAAATGTCAGATTTTTCAAGAAATTCCTTTGCCTAAATTCAGGCATTTAGACAAAAGCCAGTGTTTGCTTAGGACCTTGAAGAAAGTTACTACTTACTAAAGGAGTCATTTTCCTTTTCTGTAGCAAAAGGGACATGCAGCATGTCAAGGTTGTTGCTAGCCTCTGGGCTCCTTCAGTCCCTACTCAAGAGCCCTACCCTAGCTCACAGGCTCCCTTCTTCCTAAGTACTCATTCCTATATAACCCAGGAGATTCCCTGCTCCCCATAACTTCTCTCTGATATATATGCAGAAATCTCATTATTTATATGAATGACTTACAGGCTGCTAATTCAACTGTCAAGGGAAAGTTAAAGAATCTAGTAGTTGCTCAGTCTACAAGGCTGGATGTCTTAACTGCTCTTCAGTATATGCTGAAATCCCAAAGAAGTAGGTTCTAAAGCTAGTGAGGGAATGGATGTGCTAACTAGGTGAAGGCAAGCAGGCAATGAATAAAAGCTTCCTTCTTCCATGTCCTTATATAGCCTTCCAGCAGAAGATGTGGCCCAGGTTAAAAGTGTGTCTTCCTACCTCATGATCTGGACTAGAAGTGAATTCACCCACTTTAAATCAATCAAAATTAATCTCTCACAGGTGCACCCTCTATTTCTGGACCATAGTTCATTCCAGATGTAGCCAGGCTGACAGCCCATCACAGCCACTGAGGCCAGGCATGTAGCAAAGCAATCCTTGCATAGAGGTCCAGACAAGCCTTTGCATGAAACTGTGGAGGTGAATCCTTGGAGAACCTAGATGCTGGAGATGCCAGAGCCATGGGATACCCACCAAGGGCAGCTGCAGACAGGGAGTGGAACCAGTTTAAACAAGAGAAGCGTGTTGCAGTCAGCAAAGTTGCAAGTGTAGAACCATCTAATCATACTGGACATGGAGCTACAGGATTTGGATTTGCCCTGATGGATTTTGGTCTTGCTTTTGTTCAGCATTTGGTTAATATACCATAATGCATCCCTTTTGGAATGGCAATGTATATTCAGAAGCATTGTATGATGGAAATATATAATCTGCTTTTTGATTTTACAGGAGGTTACAATAAAGAGATTGCCCTGAATCTCAGAAGAAGCTTTGGATTTTTAAACTGTGCTATAATTGTAAAAGACTCTGAGAACTTTTGAACTTAGACTAAATGCATTTTGCAGATATGGCCATGAGCCTTGGGGGCCAGGGAGTAGAATGTGGTGATTTGAATGAGAACGGCTCTGGCTCCCGTGGGATCATATCTTTGAATGCTTGTAGCAAACTTTCTTGTCAGACTATCTTTGGACCATTGGCCCACAGATAATGATCCAGAGGCATACTATTATGAAAGTTTGGCCTTAACTTCGGCTTTTTTTCCAACTAGCTCTTATAACTTAATTAACCCATTTCTTAAATCTACTTTTTGTCATGTGACTTGGTTACCTCTTCTTCGTAGGGCACATCTAACTTGCTCTGAGTCTGCCCAGGAGTCCTACCTATACCTCCTGCCTAACTATTGACTTTTCCATTTTTATTACACCAATAACAGCAATATGTCTTCACACAGTGTACAAATGTCCCACAAAAAATGCTTGGTCCCCAGTTGGTGCAACTGTTTGAGAAGGATTAGAAGGTGTGGCCTTATTGGAGGAGGTGTATCACTGTGGGTAGGCTTTAAGGTTCCCAAAGTTCACCTCATTCTCAGTTAGCTCTCACTCTCTCTTTCTCTCTCTCTGCCTCCTACTTATGGATATGGATTTAAGTTCACCCTCTGAAACTGTAAGCCCCTAATAAACTCTGTCTTTTAGAAGTTGTCTTGGTCATGCTCCTTCATCAGAACAGTAGAAAAGTAATTAAAACATAATGGCACGAACCTACAATCCTAGCATTTAAGTTAAGGAAAAAGGATCACAAAAATCACCCCTCATAAAAAAGCACAATAAATTTAGTACTTTTGGCCTGGGGATGTGGCTCAGTATAAAGCATATGCCTAGTATGTGAGAGGCCTGTCTTGATCAGTGTTCTGTTACTATGAAGAGACATCATGATCACAGCAACTCAAATAAAGGAAAACATTTAATTGGGGCAGGCTTACACTTTTAGAGGTTTAGTCCATTATCCTGAAGGCAGGGGAACATGGTGGCATGCAATCAGACAGGTAGCTGAGAGTTCTACATCAGGATCTGAAGGAAACAGGAAGAGAGAGCCACTGGGCCTGGCTTGAACCCTTGAAACCTCAAAGCTCACCCTCAGTGACACACTTCCTCCAATAAAGCCACACTTCCTCATCCTGTCAAGTAACATCACTCCCTGGTGACTAAGCATTCAAATACATGAGCCTATGTGACCATTCTTATGCAAAATACCACAAGGCCTTAGATTTTTTTCAATTGAACAATTACAGAAATATGTACAGAGAGCATAAAATTTACCATCTCAACTTTCACTTTTTCTTTTGCAGTGCTGGGAATGGAACTCCAGGCTTTGCTCAGGCTCCACAGACACTGTGCCACTGAACTACCTCTTTCCACATTTTTATGTGTGTAGTACTGTGGAATTATACACATTTCCACCACTGTGGAGTTATCACCAGGTTTCATCTCCAGAATGCCTTCATCTTCCTCAGATGAACTGGTAAACACTAACCCTATAAACCACTTAAAAATCAACTTTTATTTCATGTATTACTTTTTATAAATTTAGTACTTTGAGCCTGAGGATGTAATGCAGTTCAGTAATAAAACATATGCCTAGCATGTGAGAGGCCTTAGATATATGCTATGTACATTTTTGTTCATGGAAAAGTTATTTATTTGTATTTTTGATCCAGTTGCAGAAAGTAGTAATCCACTGAAAGAATGTCTTTGAAGTTCACTGACTCACACTCCCACACAGTGGTCTTAAAGGAACCACATCCATACTTCCTGGACCAGAGGAGCCAAGGTTTGCTCCAAAGCCTCTGGTAGAGACATTAGAGTTCTGTAGAGCTAAGACTAAATTGGCAAGCCTTAGTAGTGTGGACCATGGATGGCCTTGTTAGCAGCTTTCACTGTTGGGTTGATGAAAACTTTTACAAATATGTGGACGCCTATTAAGTGAGTTACTCCTTACAAAGTACATGCTTGACTACTGCAGCTTCCTCTTCTTTTCAACTGACCAGCCTTTGCTGTCAATATGAGGCATATCAGAAAATGTGAAGATGGGTTTACACCAAGCTATTCTTTTCTCCCAAATATAGTGTTGTGATTCTTTTAATGTTATATATGAATAAAGTAAATTTGTTTGTCTGTATCTGGACTTTCTAAAATGTTTTAGGACTTTCTTTTATGCAATAAACAATGCTCTAACATGCTTTTAGTGAAATACACATGTTAGAATCTGCCTGCCCATTCCCATCTTTCCTGTTTTATGTCTGATTAACAGATAGCAAGAATCTACAAACATAAAAGTCTCCTGGGCATGATTTCTTTAAAAAGAGCACAACAAGGTCTACAATAATAGGCATGACCAAGTGGATGGGGAAGCCGACCAAGCTCAACCCTACACAGAAAATTACAGACAACTAAGGAATGCAGAGAGCTAGAAAATAGTTTTCCCCAGGGAGGCGCACACCAATTGGTGATCCAGTTGGTGAAATGGCCAGCACAAAAAACATACATGCAAGCAACATTATATAGGCTGAGCCAGTTATAGTTAACAATATGTATGTACATACATATACACATACACAAATACATGCAATGACAATTAGTGGAAAGGGGGCCTTGAATTAAAAAGAGAACAAGGAAGGGTATATGTGACAATTTGGAGAAATTAAAGGGAAGTGAGAAATGCTGTAATTTTACTATTACCTTAAAAAGAAGAAAAGAAGCAATTTGGTAGTAACTATCAGTTCTAGGCATTCTGAGGTTATGGCTTAGCTGAGAACTCTATATGCAGCAGACTGGTTTGTGGTTTCACCCTGCACTCCACCTTGACAATTGGGTGCAGATTTCATGCTTGACACTTACTACTTATCAACATCTCTTTCTGCTTGAGCTTTTTTGATGCCACAAAATTATTTTGACTCTACAAAATAATTAGTGTAAAGTAAAATCAACAGAGAATGGCTTTACTTCATATATCATAGCTTTTAAAAAATAATCAAAACAGCAGCACTGCGTGGGTAGCTCAGGGGAAGATATGAGCGTGGCTTGCTGGGTACAAATACTAGCAACAGCCTCCAGCACAAAAGAGAATATCTTAAAATAGTCATTGTACCACACAGTTGCCTTGGGAGACTGAGAGAAGAGCATTGCTGAAAATTCAATGCCAATCTGATATACACAGCAAAACACTATGCAAAAAGAGGGGGAGGAGTGGGGACAACGGAGGAAAGAGAAAGAGGAACAAGAAAAGAAGGAAAATGGTATATATGGGAGTGTCATATATCAATCTGCTGATTTCATTGGTTAAATAAACTGCCTTGGCCCTGATAGGTAGGAACATAGGTGGGTGGAGTGGACAGAGCAAAATGCTGGTGGGAAGAGGAAGTGAGGTCAGAAAGCATGCAGCTCCGCTCAGAGCCAGACGCCTCAGAGAGAGACCCCATGCTCCTGTCTCGCGGGCAGACAGGATAGCTCTGCTCTCTTAGGCACACACGATGAAGCTCCCACCCAAGATGGATGTAGGCTAGAATCTTCCCGGTAAGTGCACCTTGGGGTGCTTACTCACATTATTAGAAATGGGTTAGTCCAGGTGCGAGAGTTAGCCTAGAAGAGTCATGATAGAAATGGGCCAAGCAATGCTTAAAAGAATACAGTGTCGGTGTAATTATTTTGGGTAAAGCTAGCCGTGCAAGTGGCCGGGGTGTTGGGGACGTAGCCCCGCCGCTGCTATTTCAACAGATGGCTGCCCAACGTGAGGCTAACTGAATCCACTAAAAGCCTGAAAAAGCTTGGGAAAGAGTAAAGCATGTTTTCTTGGTAGCAGCAGTTTCTCGGTTCTGCTCTGCTTGCTAGAGGCAAGCAAGGGCTCTCATCTAAGAGAGGCTTCCTGACTCAGCTTTAGCTGCAAAGCCTTGCAGCTCTATTAAGAGGTCCTGCCACAAAACACTTAAACGGTGTTGACAAAAAGCTGAACGCATGCTTTTCGGTTTTCAGCTGTAGCAGGAAAAAAGCTGCGCCGTTTAAAAATGCCGGCTTTCTGGGCTGTCCTGCCAGGGCAAACTCTGACTCTTTGACGCAGGCGGTTTGTGCGGTTTGTAAGCACAGGCTGCTGAAGTTCGCTTGCTGGCAGGGACCTTGAAACACTGTAGAGTTGTGGCATTGAAGGCAGCTCTGGCGGTACCTCAGCCACAAGGTTGGAATGGCAGAAAGCTAAGGAATGGACTGGATCTAGCTGGTAAAGCCACGGCTTTAGTCCTACTGAGATTGCTTGGTAAATTAAAGGCCTGTGTGATCAGAAAAAGAGAGATATACAGTAAAGAGATTCAAAGACAGAAAATTTTTAAATGGTTTACAGTGTGTTAAAAATATATGCAGGCTAAAAGTTGAAGTTCTTAAAGTAAAAAACAAAAAAAAAGGAAGAGAGTTGTTGTGTGTGGTAGTACACACCTTTAATCCCAACACTTGGGAGGCAGAGGGAGATTGACCTCTGTGACTTCAAGGTGTGGTAGCACACGCTTTTAATCCCAATGCCTGGGAGGCAGAGACAGGCAGATCTCTGAGAGTTCAAGGACAGCCTGGTCTACAGAGTTATTCCAGGACAAAGATACAGAGAATATAAAATAAAAGTAAAAATAAATGAAATAGAGGTTAAAATAAAGTGCACAAAGATGGAAAATACACAGAGAATCTTGATACTGTATGCTATTATGCTCTCTTTGAATTGTTTGAATGCTGAGGAAGGAGCAAAAGCTGCTAAAAGACATTTGTTTATAAATGCTGCTGAACTAATCCAACATAGATATTCTGAAAATGCCTTGACTTTGCAATTTGGATCTAAGGACATGATACTTTGGAAAGGAATTTCTTGTTTTGTTTTTACAGAGGATGAGACCCTGTTCATTTCTTCTATCCGAATATGGTATGATGGACCACGCCCTCCTGAAGGGTTGCTGTAAATATCTTCAGAAAATTGCTTCGCTCAACTGCCAACTGAGATGAAACTAGCACACAGGTTATACCATGAAAGATCTAATTAACGACGCCTCCATTCAGCAGGAAGCAGTTTGGAGAGAAAAAACTGTGCCCATGTTCCCAAATATGGTTTAAAATGTTCTTTTATATTTAAAGGGGGATATGATATAAGTATGAATAATTTGCATTAGTATAGATGTTGCTTTATTGATAGAGATTTAAGGTCAATTTTGTTATATGTATCTGTATTTCTGATCTTGATTAAGGTATTGTGATTGTGTAGTTCACTTAAAAATGTAATGCATATAGGCTGTTAATAATCATCTATAATAGTCAAGTTTGTAGTCATGTTAGATTTTCTAGATGTGCATGGATATATTTCTGATAGGCATTCTTCATATCTTTCAAAGGCTAGAGAATATGGCATTTTAAATGCTTTGATAACTTAGGGTTTTTCATGACAATGAGACACTCTGCTCCTGGCAGCACTAATTTACTTCAAGAGGAAGATGGGCATCGAAGAGGATTCTTATGGAGTTTGATAGCCATTTGGGCAAGAAACTGCTCTTGCCTGGACTATTGCATAAACTGGACACAGAGAACCCGCAGAGAGAGGACTACTGAACTTGCCTAAAGGTGAGATGATCTTTTGGGGTTCCTGATTCATGAAAGAGTCTGCAAGACATTCTTCAGGACAAGCAAATAGTGACTGCCTTTGAAATTTCCTGCTTTGTGGAATGTCTGCTGAAAACTATGGTCCTGTAGGCCGAAGATGGATGCCCCAACGGTACAGAGGAACTTTGGGTGACTGTACAGGTAGCAAGAAGTCTCTGTCATTTCTAGAGTTTGAAAGTTGCTTATTTCTTGTTTGCTTAGATAATATTATATCCTTCTGGAGTCTTTGATGCAGTTGAAGAATAGATAGATAGTTAAGTTGTTTTCCTTTGTTATATGTAATTTTGCTATGTTAAAGTTAAAGCCTTTCTTTTTTGTTTAAACAGAAAAAGGGGAAGTGATGTGGGAGTGTCATATATCAATCTGCTGATTTCATTGGTTAAATAAACTGCCTTGGCCCTGATAGGTAGGAACATAGGTGGGTGGAGTGGACAGAGCAAAATGCTGGTGGGAAGAGGAAGTGAGGTCAGAAAGCATGCAACTCTGCTCAGAGCCAGATGCCTCAGAGAGAGACCCCATGCTCCTGTCTCGCGGGCAGACAGGATAGCTCTGCTCTCTGAGGCACATGCGATGAAGCTCCCATCCAAGATGGATGTAGGCTAGAATCTTCCCGGTAAGCACACCTTGGGGTGCTTACTCACATTATTAGAAATGGGTTAGTCCAGGTGCGAGAGTTAGCCTAGAAGAGTCATGATAGAAATGGGCCAAGCAATGCTTAAAAGAATACAGTGTCGGTGTAATTATTTCGGGTAAAGCTAGCCGTGCAAGCGGCCGGGGTTTTGGGGACGTAGCCCCGCCGCTGCTATTTCAACAAAATAGAGGGAAAGAAAGAGCCACCTAATCGTGTGTGACTGATTGTTAAATCATTTGAATAAATGTTACTACTGATTATAAGTTTTGAACTTAGTAACTGTGAGAGACACAGGTTATATTGGTTAACTGTCACAAAAACTGTGATATGTAACAGCACTAAAATCTCAGCAGACCATAGTTTAAACTATTGACTTAACCCAGGAGTTTGCAGGTCTAGCCACTGGCACAATCTGTACTCAGTGTGCCATATGCCTCTTGTCTCATCCCTGCAACTAGACATGCACCTAGCAGGTAAAATTATACGAACTTAATTATAAACATGACTGTCATAGCTTTGGACATGTCCCACTAGGGTCTACAGTGGTTTACTAAAGGAACTTTTTCATTGTGTTTAAGAAGGTCTCCTCTTTCCTCGCAGCTATAATCTCACTGACTGGTCCACACACCTGAATCATTGTACACAACTCTAACAAATTTTGTCTTCTTTCAATTTTGTGAGACAAGGTTTCTCTTTGTTGACAGCCTTGACTGTCCTTGAACTTGCTTTGTAGACCAGGTTGGTCTCAAACTCACAGAGATCCACCTGCATCTGCCTCCTGAGTGCTAGGATTAAAAGCATGTGCCACCATGCCTGGCCATCTCTGATGAATTAAGTAAGACCTTTTTAGTGTATTGATGCCACCTCTGCTACCAACTGTATCTATACAGGCAATGACTCTTCTAAAATATCACTATCTGCAATGACAGGGTTAGAAACTAGGCCTCAAAGAGAAAGAACAAAAGGAAAAACAACAGAGTGGCCTGAATTAGCAAAACTGTGGGTCTTGACCATAAGCAGAGAGTCACACTGGCAGACACAGCCCATCCCACAAAGGCTGCACAGAAAAAGTACATAACAAAAGACACTGAAACCTTGCAGGGTTAGCCTCCAATGGCCACTGCACTCATCCATTCATGACTGACACTTGAAAGGTGACATCATTAAGAGAATTTGATGAAACAATAAAGGCCTCAGAAGTCTGAAGCCTCCAGTAGTATGCCAAGGACTCAGAGGTGAGTGTGAAGCCAACCACAAGCCTGGGAGGACACGTGAGGGGAGCTGTATTCTCGCTGACCCAGTTGGCACAGCTGGCTGCACCTTCTGCCACATTGCTGATCACCGGTTGAAGGCAACACTGCAGGTTAGGAGAAGCTCTATCCATCTTTGTTGTATACTCTGTGTAACCTAATAGAGTTAAATATTCATATCAAAATTCAATATTCACTATTTTAGTTGTGGAGTTCTGTGGTTCACAGAGTTGTGGAAAGGACTCCACTGTCCATCTTCCCCCAACTGAAATGCTGTCCTCAATGAATGTTATCTCTCCCTGGCCCCTAGCCACTACCACTGTGCTACCTGCATCTGGAGTTGACTGCCCCAGGGACATCCTTAGCGCAGTCACAGAGCATTTAATCTTCTGTGATAGTATTATGATTTGGATATGATCTGTCTGGGCAAAAATCTCATGTGTCTCTTGGTCCCTAGCCAATAGTGCTTTTGTGGAAGGTTCTGGACACTTGAGAGTTGGGTCATAGCTGAAGGAAGTAGATACCAGTGACGGTGCCTTTGAAGGTTTTATTTCATCCCTGGTACCCCCTCTCTATTTCCTGTCATCATGAGCTGAGTAGCCTCTCATCACAGTGATATCCTGCCTAATCACACATTTGACTCAACACAGCCAAGGACTATGGACTTCTGAAACCGAGCCAAACCAAATAATTCATCCCTTAAATTTGTTCTCCCAGGTATTTGGCCACACAGAGACTTTGAACTGTGACATTTCAACTTAATGTTTATTTTTCAAAATTACCATGGTGGGAAAGGTACAAGTTCCCATCTTGGTGATCAGATCAGCCTCATGTCTGGTTTCTGTACCCCTGTATCCTGTCTCCTAGATTCTCTGCCCTAAAACCAGGATACCTGTGTAACTTGGACATCTTCATCACTTGGGATAGGCCTCTTTCTGGAAAGGGTTTGTTAAATACATTAAACCCTCCCTGGATTTCACTATTTTTGTGATATCTTTTGTGACATCACAAAGCAGCCCTCCTGGTTCTTCTGGCCTCAAGTGTCATACATGGCCCTTCCACTACTGCACTGTGATCTGCGTGAATTTTCTCACTGTTCTTTCCCATCTCACTGGATCCAAGGCCCTTAGAATACTTGATTCCTTTGAAGTTTTGGGCAAGAAGAGCAGGCCTGGAATGCACAGCTAGTTTGTTAAATCTGTACTGATGTCAGTTGAACACAATGTTACCTTTCTGATGGGTAAAAGGAAAACCGGTTCAAGTCCACTCTGGACTATATAGAACATTTGAAGCCAGTGTAGTTGTCTTTATTGCTGCAATAAAACACCATGACCAAAAAGCTAGTTGGGAAGGAAAGGGTTTATTTGGCTTACACTTCAGCATCTGAAGGAAGTCAGGACACGAATTCAAGCAGGGCAAGAACCTGGATGCAGGAACTGATGCAGAGGCCACAGAGGGGTGCTGCTTACTGGCTTGCTTCCTACGGCTTGCTCAGCCCACCTTCTTTTTTTTGTTTTTTGTTTTGTTTTTGTTTTTGAGACAGGGTTTTTCTGTGGCTTTGGAGCCTGTCCTGGCACTAGCTCTTGTAGACCAGGCTGGTCTCGAACTCACAGAAATCCGCCTGCCTCTGCCTCCCCAGTGCTGGGATTAAAGGTGTGCGCCACCACCGCCCGGCTCAGCCCACCTTCTTATAGGAACCAGGATCTGCAGCCTAGGCATAGCCCCACGCACAATGGGCTTGGCCCTTCCCCATTGTTCACTAATTTAAAAAATGCCTTACGGCTGGCTCTTATAGAGGCATTTTCTCAATTGAGGTTCCTTCCTCCCTGATGACTCTAGCTTGTGAAAAGTTGACATAAAAATAGCCAATATAATGGTCTACATAATTAGGTCATATATCTAATCAGACAAACAACTGCAAAGACAATTTCCTGAACCACTTAAGGAAATCTAGACCCAGCCTGGGTACCTTTCAAGACCCCATCTCAAAGTGAAAATTTAAAAAAGGTTGGGAATATGATTCAGTGGTAAAGGGCATGTTCCATTCATGGTCTTTCTTTCTTTCTTTCTTTCTTTCTTTCTTTCCTTCTTTCTTTCTTCTCCTTCTCCTTCTTCTTCTGTTTTGCTTTTTGAGGCAAGGTTTCTCTGTGTAACAGTCCTGGCTGTCCTAGAACTCACTTTGCAGGGTTTCTCTGTGTAACAGTCCTGGCTATCTTAAAACTCACTTTGTAGATCAGGCTGGCGTTGAACTCACAGAGATCTGCCTGCCTCTACCTCCCGAGTACTGGGATTAAAGGCACTTGCAACCATTTTTCAGCCCATTCATGTTATTTCTAATAAAATCTTCAGACCCCTCTCAGATTGAATTGGAGGTCTTCTCATGATCAGCCTTCATTCATCTGAACCTTCACCTCCAATTCTCCTGTCTCCAAGGTTAAGCTGTGCATTTTGATCTTGCTATTCAGCACAGGTCTCAGACACATGGTGGCATCCCCTTTCGTCATTTGCAAAACTTGGGCTCTTTCTTTTGGTTGAGTTAGGAGTTAGTTCCTTAAAGAACTCTTTTTACCTTCATTGCCCCCACCAACCATGTTACTTCATCTTTCAAAAATATTTAAAAATTTTTAAATTAAAAAAAAAAAGAGGGCTGGAAAGATGGCTCGGTGTTTAAGCGTACTTGGCTGCTTTTCCAAAGGATTCCAGTTCAATTCCTATCACCCACATGGCAGTTTACAACTGTCTGGAACTCTAGTTCCAGGGGATCAGATATCCTCACACAGACATACATACAGGCAAAACATCAATGCAGATAAAATAAATCAATCTTTTAAAAAAAAAGCAACAACAGACCAAGCCAAAACAAAAAAAATAAATAAAAAACAAACAAACAAAAAAAAACCCTCAGGCCAGGTATGGTGCTGCCTGCTTACAGTCTTAGTACTCAGGAGTCTGATGCATGCAAACAGCCTTGAAATGTGAAACCAAACTGGGCTACATGGTAAGTTTGAGAGAATACTAATCAGACCACCATGCTAGTCAGACCCTGTCCCCCCAAAACAAAAGCACCAAGCAAAGAACAAAAATGTGATAGAATTTGAACCTAAAAGGGTGTGGGGGGGGCGTCACCAGTAATCCCAGCATCCAGATACATTTTATCTTGTATCCTTGCAACAGGTTTCATGATAGACAAAACAAAATCATACTATAGTATGTACTTACTATTCTCTCTCCATTTTAGATTATTACCTTGGTTCCCAATGGTCCTCTGTTTGACATGTAATAATTGAAGACGTTTGCTTCAGGTAATGTACAACAGAGAATTGTATATATTTTCCAGAATTGCATAATCTATTATGTTTAAAATTAGCAATTTACTTATTATTCATTTGTTTATTCATTTATTGGTAGGTATATTGGTTTTGTAGAGACAGAATCTCATTATGTAGCCTTGCTGCCCATGAACATCACCACTATTACAAATAGTGCTTTGATGAGCATCATGATGGGCAAATATTTGTGGTCAAAGGTCATAGTGTGTGTAGACACACAGAAGCAGAACTGTTAATGCCAAGTGTAATGGTGCACACCTTTAATCCCAGCACTCAGGAGGCAGAGGCAGGCAGATCTCTGTGAATTCAAGGCCAGCTTGGCATACAAAGTGAATTCTGGGACAGCCAGAGCCACAGATAAACCCTGTCTTGAATAAACGAAAAAAAAAAAAGTCGAACTGTTAGAGGGTGCGCGTACTGTCAAGCTGTCAGTAAATCAGCCAAACTCATAATAGCACATCCTTACTTTCTCAAGCCTAACCAATTCTTCCCTCCTGGTAGTGGTCTCCCAGGGAATACCGTCCTAGGCCTAGGGAAGACCTAAGCCCACTCTTATGCTTTATTCTATTTGTTTACAGTTATCCCGTGTTTGCTGTCATCATGTTGTTGCTCAGCAGAAGTGCCAACTGTCAAGTCGGGGGGATTTGCTTTGGCCTGCATAGCATGGCTCCTCTGCAGCATCTCCATAGGCCTCCCACAATGGCGAGTCTGGTACTTTAATGAAACCGTTTTCTCTGAGCCTACCACAGCCTTCATAGGGATGTGGAGAGTCTGTTTTTACCACCAAAACATCAAGCCCAGCAATGCCAGAAAGTGTCATGAATATACCTACCGTGACAACTTCATTCCTTTGGATATTCATATCGTTCAACATTTCTTACTGGGCTCCAACATTCTCGGGTTACTTGGAACGGTTTCCATCATTCTTGCTGTTCGAAATATGTACACAGGGAAAGTGCAGAAGACTACCACGTACAATCCATTCGTCATTTCAGCCATTCTCAACATCATTGCCTGTATCTTTGTTCTCCTGGCTATCTTATGCAATTATTTATCTGTCATTCACAAAGCAGCAATTACATTTCCACCATCTTTCCATATTCCTTTATATCCATCTTATCAGAGAATTGGAATTGCTAATGTAGTGGCAAGTCTAGCTGCCCTCATGTTTTTAGGCAGCGGCATTATTTTTCTGTCATACACTTCTGTGGTGGAAAACCAAGTGTATCCTGAAGTTTGAAAATAAATTTACAGTTTATATCACCCTTTAATTCCCAGGGATTATAGGAAGAATTCTTTGTTTGTTGCTTGTTATTTGTTTTTACATTTCAACCATGGTTCCCCCCTTCCTCTCCTCCTAGTCCCTCCCTTCATCTCCCCTCTTCCCCCAGCACCCGTCCTTCTCTCCTCCCAGTCCCTGCCATCCAACCTCCCGTCTCTCCACCCCCATCCACTGCCCTTCCTTCATTTCTCTTTTAAAAAAAGGGTAGGCCTCCTATGGACAGCAACCAGCCATGGAATGTCACGTTATAATAAATATTCTTAAGGCATTTACATAAATTTTACAAGGACTCAAAACCACACCAGAATAGCCTGTGACAGAAAATGGTCAAGTTGGCCTTCCATTTTTCTCTTGTTTCATCATTTCCTTGGTTGGATTATGGGTTTTTGCTAAATAAAATCTTGTTAATGTGCTGATTTTGTGAGATCCAAGTTTTGACTGTTGTTGGCAAAGGTAAATAATAAGCAAACACACTATACATGGGATTGAATGTTGGAGTTTACTAATCTCTCACATCACCTTCTGAATCCAAAGGAAAAACAAAAACAGATCTGGGCTCCCTGTCATGATGCTATCTTTGTGATGTTTTCCAAATCTTGCCTATATGTTACAGGACTCAGCAACTCTGAAGGTTTATGGATTTCCTCCTTTCTTCAGCCCATTTAAGCATTTTTTCATCCCCATATATTGGTGTAGGAGGTGCTTCTTTCTGTATGTTGCTTGTATGAAGAAACTGCCTTGGCCTGATAAGGGCAGAACTTAGGTAGGCAGGGAAAGCACAACCAAATGCTGGAAGGAATAAGGGTGGAGAGAGACGCCATGGATCCTCTGCCTGAGACAGATGCCAGTTAGAATCTTTCCCGGTAAGCCACTGCCATGTAGTGATACACAGATTAACAGAAATTGGTTAAATCAAGATGTGAGAGTTAGCCAATAAGAGACTAGAATTAATGGGCCAAGCAGTGATTTAATTAATACAATTTCTGTGTGGTTATTTTGGGGCTAAGCTAGCTGGGCGGCCAGAAAAAACAAGCAGGCCATCACCTTGCAACAATTGGCACTCCAACATGGTCAACTAAATCCACATTAAAACCTGAGAGTGCTATGAGAGCTCCATCTGCTTCTTCAGCCAATAGCCATTGAGATACCATCCCACTGGGGCGTTGTCTCTTTCTCTTTAAAAAGCAGCAGCAGCCCTCCTTTCTCTCTCTTGCTTCTGACTCTGGTTCCCACGACTAGACTCCTTTCCTGGTCGTGTAGTAGGCTGTTGTCTAGGATGGCGTTCTGTAAGTTTTTTCCCTTAAATAAATAATCTTTTTTAATAATAATTTCAAACTGGTGTGGGATTTTTTTTTTTACGCATTATCTGGCACCCACTGTTTGGTTTTAGAACCACCCTCCAACCCCCATCCCCCAGCTTGACTGCTGCCAGCTCAGCTTGGCATGAGCCCTCCCTCAGCCATGGCCTGTGCATGGAGTCAGCAGTTAAAAACTCCATGTCTCCTGAGATCCACAGCCCTGGACAGTCTCTGCCCACCTGGTTTGATCTTGTCTGAGCAGGTTTTAAGCAGCGTTTGGGAAGCACAAGTCAGAGTGCTTCATTGCCACATCTGACAGAAGTGCTGTTTGAAATCCCCGCCAGTCTGGGCAGTCAGCCATTCTTGCAGCTGCTGTGTCAGGACCCCCTGTATCAGGTGGGAGCAGGGCAGGCACCCGGGGTGAGCCATGCTGTTTATCAGCCGCTGGAAGCTCCCTGGGTTTTTTTTTTCTTTGTGCCTGGACTCTGGGTTTTCTTCCTCTGTGTTCATCTAACCTCTCTATCCTGATACCATTCCATTGATTCAGGTCACGACCAGAAACATCGCCATCTGCTGGTTAACAGCTAAAATGGCAGGTTTCGTTTTTAATGGGACTCTAGCCAAGGTTTTTGCTGAAATCACACGAGGCCTCTATGACCTCAATTTACTGGTTATTAGGTTTCAGTTTTCCTCTCCATATTATGTCATTATGGAAGTATATGACATTAATTGATAGGATTAATACCATGATAGGCAAAATTGACTCCATATCTAAGGGTACTAGGAACTTACCTGAAAGGGTCCAGGCTGTTGAATTTGACTTTCAGAAGTTATCACAGAGTTTTGATAAGGTAACAGACAGAATATACCTCCAGGATGGCAACTTACATGCTATCTTGGGGCAGTTCAAGGAGGAGATGTTATCTTTGAAAGGAAACAGTAAGACATTGGAATCACAGGTGCAGAATGGGGACCAGAAAATTAGTACCATAGGGAAATCACTAGAAACCTTTGCAGGTCAGGAGATTCAGGGCTTACGTGAGATAATGATTAAGAGATTTGAAATGACTGAGGAAATTATTGGGGGTGATGAACTGGGTGAGAAGACACAAGGGCAGGATACAATGCCACTACCAGCTGTCAGAACTGGTTTAACGAGGGTTTTAGTGACATACCCTCTAATTTATTCTGACAAAGCATCAACTTCTAAAGGCCAAAGGGAGCCAAAGAAGGTAGATGGATAAGACTGAATGATCTGAAAGAAATTAAGCAGATCGTCGTTACTTATGGCTTGTACTCTACATTTGTTAGGGAAATGATAAGGATTTGGGTTTCTAATGTCAGGGCTACACCCCATGATTTCTCCCAGTTATCATCAGTGGTCTTGGAAGATGGACCTTCTTTGATGTTTGGAGTTTATTTCAGAGAAGAATCCAAACATATGGAACAGCAAGGAAGAGCAAAACATGTGGAGGTTTCCCAAGATCAAATTCTTGGCATAGGAGTGTATGCTGGTCTTTATGATGAAGTATTGTTCCTATGCCACAAAGCAGCCATGAATACCTGGGATATAATACCAGAACCAGAAGAAAAATAGAGTCATATACCAGGGTTAGGCAGGGACAGGGAAAACCCTATACTGATATTTTGCTAAGATTAATTAAGGCTCTGAACATAGGAGTAACAGACCCAGAAGATAGATGACTAATTCTTGAATCACTGGCTTTTGAAAATGCAAACTTAGATATAAAAAAGATAATTGGGCCTTTAAGGTCTAGATCAGCACCTATGGATGAATAGATCCAGCATATTATGAATTTTCAGACCTTTAACTACGATAATGAATCTTGGTTAGGAGAAGTGATTTCCAAAGCAATGAGGGGACAACAACATGCCAAATGTTTTAGGTGTGGTAAATTAGGACACCTGAAAAAGGGATTGCAGGCAAGAAATTTCTAGGAATAACACTTCATCTAGGAATGGCAGGAATAGGAGACCTCAGCCTTCAGGTACATGTAGGAGGTGTGGTAAAGAACAACACTGGACCAATGAATGCAGATCAACAACAGACAGACAAGGCAACCCAATACCATCGGGAAACTCCTGGAGGGGTCTCTCGCAGACCCCAAGCCAAAAGTGGCTCAGGTGTTCCCAGTAACCGTGGAGGACATGTCACACCAGGAAAATTAAAAACTCTAGAACCTTCTGTGCAAGATCATAAGGTTCTAAATGATGGCTCAAAATTGAAGCATAAGTCAGAAATTCAAATAGGAAATAAGAAGCGTATATTTTGGCAAACTTCTATAAATGATCAGAGATCAAAGCTGAGAGTGTGTATAAATGGAATTGTGATTGTTGGCTTGATAGACAAAGAAGCAGATGTGAGTATCATCACTCCAGAATCTTGGCATCCAAATTGGCCTTTTCAAGAGGCAGATGTTCAATTACTAGGAATTGGAACCATATCTCGAGTTAAACAAAGCATGAGATGGGTTAACTGTATTGGGCCAAAAGGTCAAAGAGGAAAGCTAAGGCCAAATATAGTTGATACTGCAATAAATTTATGGGACTGTGACCTGCTACAACAATGGAATACTCAGATTAACATTCCTGCAGTCTCAGGAACTCATAATTCTGGGAAAGATGTAATAAGGCACTATGCACAAAGGTGACCAGCCACTCAGGCTGTACAAGAACATAAAGCAACTAACAAACCTTTAGAGGTACCAACAGCCCTACCTTTAACATGGCTAACTGAGAAGCCAATGAGGGTTAAGCAATGGCCTCTAGCTGAAGATAAATTCCAGGCTTTAGAACAACTGGTACAGGAGCAATTAGATGCTCAACATATTGAGAAGTCAACTAGCCCTTGGAATTCTCCAGTGTTCGTTGTAAAAAAGAAATCTGGCAAATGAAGAAAGATAACAGATCTAAGGGCTGTCAACAAGGTAATTCAATCTATGGGCCCTCTACAGTCTGGAATTCCTCTGCCTTCTTTTTTACCCAAAGGATGGTCTCCTATAGTTATTGATTTGAAGGATGGCTTCTTCACTATAGCTTTACAAGAAAAGGATAGAGAAAATTTTGCCTTTACAGTGCCTACTTATAATAAACCTCAGCCTACTAGGAGATGCCAATGGACTATCCGACCACAGGGAATGCTCAATAGCCCCAGCCTGTGTCAATATTTTGTAGGTCAGCCACTGGAAATAATATATAAGCAATTCCCTAAGTCTATAATTTACCATTAGGAGGACATTTTGCTATCTGATTCAAACATAGATACTTTAGAAAAAATGTTTGAGGAAGTAAAGATAGTTTTGCCTAAATGAGGATTACAAATTGCTCCTTAAAAGATCCAAAGAGGAGAATCTGTTAATTACCTAGGTTACAGAATAGGTTTACAGAAAATTAGGACACAAAAGGCACAAATTAGGAGAGACCAGTTACAGACTCTTAGCCACTTTCAAAGTTTGATAGGAGACATTTCCAGTCTACGACTGGCTGTTGGGATAACACCTGATCTAATAATTCATTTAAACAAACCCTTAGATGGTGACAAAGTTTTGAATAGTCCCAGAGAATTAACAGCTAAAAGATAAAATAGATCTAAATATTGTAACTGTAATTCTTGCTTGATAACTGGCTTGTTATATGTAATTTTGCTATGTTAAAGTTAAAGCCTTCCTTTTTGTTTAAACAGAAAAAGGGGAAATGATGTAGGTGGGTCTTTTTTCTATGTGTTTCTTTCATTGGTTAATTAATAAAGAAACTGCTTGGCCTGATAGGTCAGAACATAGGTGGGTGGAGTAGCTAGAACAGGATGCTGGGTAGAAGGCAATGAGGAAGATGCCATAGCTCTCCTCTCCGAGATGGATGTAGGCTAGAATCTTCCCGGTAAGCCACCATCTCATGGTGCTACACACATTAATAGAAAAGGGTTAATCAAGATGTGAGAGTTAGCCAGCAAGAGGCTAGAGCTAATGGGCCAAGCAGTGTTTTAAAGAATACAAATTGTGTGTTGTTATTTCGGGGGCTAAGCTAGACATGCGGGAGCTGGGCAGGACAAAAAGAAAGCCCACAGCTTTCACTACAGTGAACTTATTTGGCAGAGAAAAGTTCACATAACATGTATTCTATGGCATGGCTATTACTGATTATTCTTAGGTAGACCTACAACCAAATAAAGCAACAAATGGGGCAAAAAAATGTGCAATTTGGATAAGAAAAGAGCACTGGGATGTTTAATGTTATGGCAAAGTCATGTGCCAAAGAAATTGTGATTTTTCAGATTAGATTATTAAATGGGCTTTAGGATATCTGCCCAAGAGGGTACTGTGACCTACCCTACAGTCCAAGGAGCTCTGGGACTGGTCACATATGCATAAGGGCTCTATTACCTTCACTGTCTGCTGAAAGGGCTAATTTCCAAATACACACAAGGGTCTCTAGGACCTTCCTTTACTGCTCAATGTGCTCTAGGACTGGCCACCTATCTACAGGGGGATTTAATATTTTCCTCATCTTCCCAACGGCCTTTAGGAATATCCACATATACAGAAGGGTTCTAGAACCTTCCCCATCTGCTTAAGAACTCTCATATATATTCAAAGGGCTCCATGACTTTTTTCATATGCCCAAATGCCCCTGGAATCTTCCTTATCTGTCCAACTGGCAATCTGGGATCATCTGAGTCTGCATAAATGGGATTCAGATCAATCATCTTTTATGAAGGGGACTAAGACATTCACCCAAGACAGAGCTGTTTTATTTCTACCAAAAGGAGCATGAAGCATGCTCTCTATGACAAAGGTAGCTTCAGAACTTTCCACATTAGACCAAGAAGGCTTCAAATCCACCTGTTCTGCCAAAGGGGAGCTCATATCTTTCCTTCTTACAAAAAAGAGCTGAAGACCCTACCACTACTTCCCAAGGAAGCCATATACTTTTCACATCTTCCAAGTAGCCCTGAAACCTTTCCTATATGCCTAAGGAGCTCTGAAACCTGCTACATCTGCTAAGGGGCTTTGAAACCTTCTACATCCACTCAAGGGGCTCAAGAACCATCCACACCTGCATAACAGGGCTTCAGACATATCACTTCTCATGAATGCATCCTCAGACATTTCCTCTGTCCCCAGATGGGCCCCAAGCATTCTAATTCTAATATCCGAAGGAGCTTGAAACATGACCCCTCTGTACAAGAGGGCTTCAGAACTTCCCCATCAGACCAAGAAGGCTTCAAACCTTCCAATTTGCTTCTTCCAAATGCCAGGGAAAGGTTCTCAGATTTTCTCCTTCTGCTAAAATAGACACAAGGTCTACCACTACTCAAAAGCACCTTGCATTTGCAAGATCTGTCCAAAAAGGTCTCAGTCATCCTTCTTCTACCAAAAAGGGTTTGAGATATTCTCTTCTATCCAAGGAGCCTCAAACATTCCATTTCAGCAAAAGAGGGTCTTAGGGCTTCCCATTCTGCCCAAGAGAGTGGCCAGCGATCTCTTACTAATGAGGGTCTCAGAGTATTGTACTTTGGCCTAGAGAGCCAAACAGCAACCTCCTCTGTCCATGGAGACCTCAGATCTACCAAGAGAGACACAAATATCGACCTTCCATCCAACAGGGTATGCTCCACACCAAGCTAAAACAGCATCTTCCCTTTCTATCCAAGGAGGACTAAAAAGTGGGGTGCTGAGATCTGCTCTCTCCCCTAGGGAGTACCAATCCCTCCCATAACAAACGGGGTGCCCCAGGCCTGCCCCTTCTCCCATTGGAGACCATAAATATCCCTACATTTTCCAATGTAAACTTCAAAGGACTTCCATTTTCCAATGGGAAATGGAAACCTATCGGCTGTCCCTAAGGAGCCTAAATACCTTTTCCTTCCTATCAACAAGGCCTTCGGCTTTCTTACTCTAATGAAGGTGGCATCAGACATAAGCCCTTTAATAAAAGGGACCTCAGATTTTCCCACCCTGGACAAGGCGGCCCTTGACTTGCCCCTTCTAATAAACTTGGCCTCAGATATGCTCTTTGTAACCAAGGGGAGGGCACTCAGAAATTTTCCCTCTGATCAAGGATGGATCAGACCTTCACCCTCTGTCCTCAGAGGTCTCAGACTACCCTCTTCTGCCTAAAAAGGCCTCAGATCTTCTCACTCTGTCCAGTGGGGATTTGCATGGGTCCTATTTAAGAGGGGGTGTCTTATGAAAGGAGCTTTAGTTCTTCTCCTTCTATGCCAAGTCCTCAGACTTTTCCATTGTTCCCAATGCGGCCTCAGACATGCTCCATTTGATCAAGGAGGGCTTTAGATCTTCCACTTTTGGTAGATGGTGAATCGGACCTATTTCCACTCAAGAAGGCCTCGAACATTCTTCAATGGATCAAAAAGACCTCGGACCTATACTTTCAGAACTTGGGGGATTCAGATTTTTGACTTCTGCCAAGAAAGCATTAGATATGCTACCAAGGATCAAGAGGCCAAGAGATCTAATCAGTCTGATCAAGGGAGCCTGTGACTCACTCCTTCTACTTACCAGGGTCTTGGACCTGACACAGCTAACCAACGGAGCCTCATACATTCCACCTCTATGCAAGAGGACCTCAGAACCTCACCTACGGGCCTACATGGCCTCAAATATGCCCCCTTTAACCAAGTTGGTCTCAGAATATTTTACTCTCCTCAAGCAGGCCTCAAACATTCTCTCTCTTAATGAGAAGACCACAAACCTCTTTCCAAGGGGACTTTTAGAGTTTCTTTCACAACGGGGGCCTTAGAACCCCCACTACTGCACAAGAGAACTTGAGACCTAGCTGCTCTTACCGAGGGACTCTGAGTTTGGAGTTACCACTTATGCACAAGAGGTCTTCAGATCTATTAACTAAGAGGGCTTTAGACCTTTCCCACTGCCAAAAGGGACCTTAAATCTACTACTTCTAACCATGTGAACCTACCACTTAAGGTTTTGCCTAAGGGAAATCTATGGACTCTCTCCTTTAATCAAGGAGACTTCAGACATTCCCCTTCTGCAGAAAGGAGACCTGAGATATTCCCCTTTAATGATGTGGGCAACTGACCTGGCCCAGTGACCAAAGGAATCTCAGACCATCACACTCTGATCAAGAGTGCCCCAGGTATCTCCCACATGACCAAGGAAGCTTAGAGCCTTCTGTCCATGAGCGCCTCATATCTACCTCTTCAACTAAGAGGGCCTTAAATTTTCCACCCCTGAACTAGGTGGCCAGGCAAATAAATACACCTGTGCCCAAAGGGACCTCAGAGAACTCTGGATTGAAGTGGCAGCAAAGTAAAATGCTTAGTATAGAACCTATGCCATCTACATTCAAATTGGTCATGGGAAGTGGAGAGGCCACATCTTTCATGGCAACACTCATACAGCTGAATGTGAGCTTAAGGGGAACACAGAAAAAAGGACTGCCACTGAGCTTGTTACAAGAATGCTCAAAGTGCTGCTAGTCCTGCAATGGAGTTCCAAAAGATTTGTAAACTGGTGAGGGAGTGCCTGACCCTTTCTACATTGTGCAATTTACCCTGAGACACTCACTTTCTCCAAAGGTCTTAGACCTTCCTTCTCTGTCCTATAATGTCTAACACTTTCCCCTTACTGACCAAGGAGGTCTCCCACCTTATAGTTCTGACAATGGGGCCGTGATGTGGGATTCCCCTCTGTATGCTGTGAATACCATTGGTTAATAAAGAATTTGTATCGTCCAGTGGCTTAGTAGAACAGAGCTAGGCAGGGAAAACTGAACTGAATGCTTGAAGAAAGGAGGAGTCAGGGAGAAGCCATGGAGCCACTGCCAGAGACAGATATGATGAAACCTTGTCCGTAGGCCACGGGCCTCATGGTAAAATATAAAATAATGGAGATGGGTTAATTCTAGATGTAAGAGTTAGCTAGCAATATGCTTAAGTAAATGGCCAAGCAGTGATTTAATTAATACACTTTCTGTGTGGTTATTTTGGGAGTCTGAGCAGCTGGGGAAATGAAGTGGCCTAGACTAGGACTAGAGTCTAGACTCTATAACCAAGAGTCTGGAACCCCAGTTACCTGCCTTTAAGCCAGTCATGAGAAGTGGAATGGCCTGCCCATAGCTGGGCAGATGAACACAAACTAGAGGAGGCAATCTAGCCTGGGACAGACATATAACTTGCTTGAAGAATGCTGAGACTGGCGAATGGTCTCCTCTTGGTGAATATTCTAAACTGAAGAGTTAGAGCATGCTGAATCAGTGCTGGGAACTTACTCCATGGTACAAGATAGAGGGAACATTCCATTTCCCTTCCTTCCAAGGCTGTATGGGACTTTCCCTTTCTGCCCAAGGGTTCAGACCTTCACCTTTGCCCAATTCAGCTGCAGAATGTCCTCACAAGAGGATCTTGGTGTTTGCTCTATTCCCAAGGGCTCTTACTCCTTCTCACTTAATAGGAAGTCTGTCTCAGACCTTAGCTATTTGTCCAAGGGTGTCTTAAACATTCATTTTGTGTAAAGAAGTCTCACAATTTATCGAGTAGACCTCAGACCAAGGTAAACTTAAACCATTCCCTCTGCAAAAGAGAAAAGAGGTAGGGCTATGATCTTTTCACTTTGACTAAGAGAACTTAAGACATTCCATTTTTGCTCAAGGTGGTCTGGAACATGCCATTCTGGTAAAGGGACCCTGTGAACAAGGGGCCTCAGACCTATATTCTCTGTTCAGTGGGCTTCAGGCCTACCCCTCTGACAATGGAGGCTTTAAAAGATCCTCTGTCTGTGACTCATACCTATTCCATTCTAACGAAGACGGCCTTAAAGCATCCCTGTCTCAGCAAGATAGCTAGGCAAATATTCTTGAGACCCATGGCACCTCAGACATTCTTAGTTTAGATCACCAAGTTGAACGAACCTGGCCATCTGCCTTCAAGGTGGTCATTAGAAAATGACCAGGTGGTGGTGGCGCAGGCCTTTAATCCCAGCACTTGGGAGGCAGAAGCAGGTGATCTCTGTGAACTCGAGGCCAGCCTGGTCTACAGCGCAAGTTCCAGTACAGGATCCAAAGCTACACAGAAACCCTGTCTCAAAAAACAAAAAATGAAATGTTTTCATCTCTCATTCATAGACCTGAACAACTGAACAGAACTCTTGGAACATCCACAAGGTGGGACAACCACTCATTGTGTTAAAACCATGTTCTGATTGTTCTTTTGTCTAAAGATTCCATGACATGTATGGATATTTGGAACTGGGAAGTGCTGGAAGCTAATGTAATGCTGGGACCTTTGATGGAGGAAGGTCATTGCCTAATAAAGACACTGACTTGGCCCATTTTATTGGTTAGAACATAGGTGGGTGGAGTAAACAGAATAGTATGCTGGCAGGAAGAGGAAGTGAGCTCAGACTTCACACAGTACCTCTCAGAGCCAGACGCCTCAGAGAGAGACGCCATGCTCCTGTCTAGCAGCCAGATGGGATAGCTCTGCTCTCTGAGGCACTCTCAATGAAGCTCCAACCCAGGATGGACGTAGGCTAGAATCTTCCCGGTAAGCGCACCTTGGGGTGCTTACTCACATTATTAGAAATGGGTTAGTCCAGGTGCAAGAGTTAGCCTAGAAGAGGCTAGGTAGAAATGGGCCAAGCAGTGCTTAAAAGAATACAGTGTCTGTGTAATTATTTCGGGTAAAGCTAGCCATGTGGGTGGCCAGGGTGCTGGGGACGCAGCCCCGCCGCTCCTATTTCAACAGACCTTTCTCTACTGTACAAGGTAAACTGGGACCTTCATCTGTCCAAGAATTAGGGAACTAGATCTTTCTATTGGGCCAACTCAGCTAGGAATTTTGCCCCTCTGGCCAGAGAAATTCAAAATATCCCCATTTAGTTCTCAGAACTTCTTTTTGACAAGGTTGTGTCCAAGCCAATCTCTTCTCAAGAGATACACATTCCTCATCTGATAAAGGTGTCACTAGAACTATCCCTGGATCAGAATTTTCTTTCTTCCTCTTTAACAAGGTGAACTCAAGACACTCCCTCTACTAAGAGCATATAAAAACTTTCTCTGACCAAGGGGAACTTTCCCTTATTTCCCAAGAGGACATATGATGTGTCCCTCTGATTCAGGGAGCATCAGATCTTGCCCAGTACTCCATGGGGCCTCAGACCATTCTCTCATATCCAGGGGGACTAAGACATAGTTCTTTTAACTAAAAGAATCTTACATCTTCCCACCATGACCTATGTAGTCAGCACCTACGACAAAAACAACTTCAGATCATTCTGGCCAACGATATGGCCATTCTGGACTGTTAGGAACATGGGGAGTGAGTCCTGGGAATCCCTAGACAAGACCAACTACTCAGTGTTCCTCCACTGCATAAGGTATCCTTCAGCCCAACAAGACCTGGAAACTTCCTGCTCTACCCTACTTTGCCTGACACTTTCCCACTGTGGCAACCCAAGGGGGTTTTACACCTATTCATCTGGCCCAAAAAATGTCCTCGATCTTCACCCTTATTTGAGTGAGCTTCAAATATCCCCCTAACCATGGGGTGGGGCTTTGAGCTTCCCCCTTTCTATGATGGCCTCACATTTGGGAGGTTGAGAGGCCTTGGTAGCTGAATTAGCTATGGTGCTTGTGTCAATTACTGATCTATGGGTAGATAAGCATACCACCTCAGTCTTTCCACCACTGATGGGGCCCTAGACCACCACAACCTCTCTACCATGATGGACTGTGCCTTCTTCAAGAGCCAAAACAAATCTTTCCTTTCTAAAACTGTTTTGTCGGGTATCCTGCCACAGAAACAAGAAAAGCTATTCACATTGTTCTTTCATTTGTCAGATGTCAGAGATACCAGGCAAGACGAAACGAACAAAAAGAAAACACATGTTCTCTAATATCAAAATAGAGCAATTTATTCAAGACACTGAATATGATCTGTTGATTCTCTCTTGAAACAAATGAGCTACAACACACAAGGTGATTCTTTTTTCTTCTTGAAGAGCGTGAGGGGTGAGTGGGAGTGGGGGAATAGAGGACAGAAGGGGAGGGGAGTTTTGATGGTGCTTAACAGAATGTGAAAGATGCGGAAAGAGGACCATGTCTGGCTGTACGTCTGACACAGACAATAAAAACTGCACAAGCCAGAATTCAAAACCAGTGAGCTGCGGAACAAACATTTATGCATTTGACAAGAAACAGAATGGAAAGGTTTGAAAAGGGAAAAGCAACAAGGAACAAAGCAGATCTTTACATGTGACAAAGTGCACTTCACTTGGCTCCATGATCTATTTCTTAGTTAGACAGAACAAAAAGTCAAGTCCTATGGTGTTGAGTGGGGTCAGAGAGTTGAACCTTGTAATGTCCATCTGGCCCTTCGGTCCTCTACAGGCAGCATCCTGATGTGCTGGGAATGGTGTGTGGTTACTTCAAACTCAAGGAAAAATACCTGTAAAGGCTGCCATGTCACTACACTGCTTTCAAGGTTGAATTTGGTCACAAGACTTTAACCATTCCTCACAATGTTTTAGGAGTTATAAACAATGTTAGGTAACAAGCATTACACACGGGCCACCCCTTCACCACAAAGATGATGCACGTGCCCTGTGATAGCAGGGCAAATGATGGTGTCTAAATGCTGGCTGCTTCAGAAACAGCTGTAGATTTAACTGTTTTATGGGGATGGACTTCAGGGGTGTGGGCTGCATTCTTCTGCTTGGTCCCCTTGTGGCCAGCACTAAATTCCTGTCCATGTTTTACTGCAAGGCCAGGGAAATAAATGGTCTCTAGGTTTCTTCTTGTGTAGATTGAACCTTTTTGTCCTAGTCTCACAGCCATTGACTCCAAAACAGTAATTCTTATGTGGCTCAGATTCATCTGGGTGGGTGTAGCCTGGACACCCAGAGATTGTCTGATGAACCCCTTATGTGCCATTTACCCATCACCATCGTTTAGCAATGTGGAACTGTCAAATGACAGCCATGTCCCTACAATAGGCTGAATTTTAACAGCTGATCCTCTATAGAGATGAACATAAATTTGGGGAAGAAAGATGGGTTTTAAGTGGACTTCCAAAATTATATTCTAAAGCTAAAGCAGTCTCAGGGCAGGAAACATCATATCCACAGAGACACCTGCTATAATCAAATTCCCCACGGAACTCAGGCTTTCTTTGCTAAGTGTTTAGGTGCCAGAGTCCAAACACACAGCTCAACTCAGTAACACAACACTTGCATACGAGGGCTCACATAATTTACATGTGAAAGCAGAGGCCAATTCACATTCTTGGTCTTACATTTGTTTGTTGTGGAGGAAGCGCCTCACCTTCCTGCTAGTTGATTTTTGGCTCCATATATGGATACTTTCCTCTAAGTAACAACTTTGCCTCAGCTGTAGACTGGACCCTGTATACTGCCATTTGCAGCCCTACTGACTTGGCCCAGCCCCCTTCTGGTCTACCTATCCCCCTTTACTAAATAAAAAACAGAAAAACCAAGTCTGTATCAAGTTTGACAAAACCAAGGTCACCTGATTCAATGATGGCAAGCTTTACCAGGCACACAACTCCTTATTTAGTTTTAAAAAAAAAAAACAGAAACCAAAAAACTTCTTCCTTTTCCTCATTTTTTTTAAAGCTTTGTCCTAATCTTCTGTAAGAGAAATTTTAAAGTGGGCAGAAATGATTTATGACATTCTACCTGGGTCATAATTCATTTTTAGGATTCAAAGTCTCCCTTGATACTCATTGTCCTCACAAGACTGAGTGGCACTGAGGCCCTTGGGTCAGTTTTACAAGATTCACCAAGCACGCTCTTGATAAAGTGCCCATCTGTAGCTACACTGCTGTGAGAAAGTAGCTGGCAGGTGCCATGGAGCCACACTGTGGGTCAGGGTGGCTTCTTCACTGTCTTCCTATTGGCTGCTGAAGTAAATGTGCATCGAACAGTTCAGCATTCCGCTTGGTGCCGAACTGGTGGGGCTCTTCCCCACCAGTTGCCAAAACAATTCCCTTGTTCTTCCATAGGACGCTTCCCAATCCACGGTTTTCCTAACTGCCTTTCATGAAGCTGAAGGGAAAGGGGTAATTAGACACCTCAGACTCTGCCAGTGTCTTCTTAGTCTCTTAAATATGAATTTCACAAAACTCTCTATGTCTGATGGCCATTTTAGGATTTTAAAGTCATTTTAACATAAAAATATTTTTTTCAAAAAATACTCCAGGTTCTTTCTCTTATAAGTCTTTTTTTTTTCTGTAAAAAGTCCCCCTCCCTGCCTTCTTACATAAAGCACTTACTATGCTCTGAAAGTGCCTTTGGGACCTAATGTGAAGCAACTATGAGAAAGGGACAGAGAGTAAGCGATGGGAAGGGGTAGGATGAGAGGGAAGGAGAGTGCTGTCCATCAAAGATCCG
This sequence comes from Microtus agrestis, assembly GCA_902806775.1. Classification (NCBI taxonomy): domain Eukaryota; kingdom Metazoa; phylum Chordata; class Mammalia; order Rodentia; family Cricetidae; genus Microtus; species Microtus agrestis. Next base: position 3,945 of record CADCXT010006390.1, on the reverse strand, counting down.
TTGTGTGCATGTGGCCATATGTATGTAGGATTTCATTAAAAGTGAGACCACACCAGAGCAAGGACATCAGAGGAAGGAGTGGGGAACAACAAGGGAGGACAGAAAGAATAAGCCAAAAACAGTATCCATCTGAGGTGGGAGGCCCCCAGACCACAGAATTTTAGCAGATAGAAAAACCACCAAAGAAGGTTCTAGAAAATACAGCGTTGGGATTACAAAGTCACACATTTCATTGGTACAAACTGGTCTTTTGGAGAGCAACTGTAGTATCCAAATTGATAGGAGGGAAATACCATAAGGGACAGGTTTTTCCTCCCTTTTGGTTCATCACAGCATTTTTCTTTTTTGTTTTTGTATTTTTTTTTGTTTTTCTTTTTTTTTAAACCTTTTATTTTTTGGCACAGCTTTATGTTCTTCCTTCCCTGTTCAGTCATTAGAGCCTGTTCTGGATGGAAACCAAACCATGCATCATGTAGCTGATGGCTTCATCCTTCCCCAGCTGAACATTTTAGGTGGAAACCATATTCCTGTGATACAACCATGTGTATGACTTTGTATTTGTTTGTTTTAAACTTCTGGATGTAGATTAGGGGTGGGGTGGGGGGGAAGAATCCTGTGGCCAGGGACAGGTGATTTCCAAGTAGACTCGAACAAGTCAAGTTCACACAGTTTAGAGCCCGTCATAGGAAGGATGCTGCAATCCCACACATTCACTGCTGGTCCATTAGAATGGTTTTCTACATTTTGTGTTTACTTTCGGAGATCTAAAACACAGACCTGGAAGGAAGGATAAAGTGTCTGTTACTTTGAGAGGTAATATCAGGTGCCTTCAATCAAATGCTGGTAAGGTACAGTTTAGCTACCAACTTCATGCTTGTAAAGTTTTTATAATGGAAGACTCAAAAAGAGAGAGAAACCCTAGGGGCTAGTTTCTGAATATCAGAACAACCAAACTCTAGCAAAGAGCAGGGAAAGGAAAAATCAAGTCATGGACAATTCCAGAACTCACAGTGTCTAAGGTAATCAGCAGGGGTCACAAACAGGATGCCTACATAGTGGAGCAGATAACAACAGATTTCAGGCCACACTATAACTTGGTCCATCAGTCAGAATTGCACCTCATCATAGAGTTATTGCAACCTCAAGTTCAGAGGCAAATTAAAAATTACACATGCTAATGGACCACAATAAGATCCACAGAAACCAGGAGGCCTATCTGATGAAAGCTATGGCTTATCATGATGATGTTTGGCCAGAACATACACATGGCAACGGAATAGGAACAAGTTTCTCAGCCTATATACTAATGATACTTGTGGCCAGATATTTCTTGGCCAAAGTGGGGCATCTAGAGCATTGTAAGAGACTTACCAGCATCCTTTGACTCCACCAGTAAATAGCACCCTGCACCCCAGTAGTAACAACCTAGTATGACTCCAGATATTCCTTAATATCCTGGGTTACACACATGTGTGTAGAGTCACTGCAGCTAAAAATAATCAAGTTCACTGACATTCTGGGGCAAAGACAAGGCTATTTTCAACCCAAAGAGAAGCCTCCTTCCCATAGTCATGCCTGCACGTGCACATAGTATGTGGTAACCAAGCACCTGTTAGGTGATAAGGCACAGTAGGACAGAGAAGCCTTACAAGGTCTTTGGAAGGATCTAGTGCTGGATCAGGGGATCAGCTGCCCTGTACCCCTAACTCCCAGTAGACCAGAGGTGCCACTTACAGAGCCATCCGAAGCACTGGCACCCACTCTGTCTCCTCGAGCATTCCAGCACACCTCAAATATGCCGCCTGTGCCTCGGTAGCTGTGGACGAGACCTCCACTCTGAAAAGCAAAGCATTTGTCACGATAACTCAGAAGAGGTCCCCAAAATGACAGTAGTAAAAGGGGGCACTCTTCCTCCATAAACCTCTATCTGATCAGTAAGCGTTCAAGAACACAAAAGTTAAGGGATTTCCATAAACAGCAATCTATTGTTACCCACAGAACTGCCACCACATTTCAGCTAGTCATGACTATGCCCAGCAATGTCTCATGGCACTTGGGAGCACAAGAAATGATGCATACCTACCAGAGGGGTAGCTTTAACTCATGACCTCCTCTTAACCTTTTCCCACCATTCAGGGCTGGATTTGAAAACTGGGGCATCAGGGTGATAGGCATGAGTTCTACCACTAAACCACATTCCCTGCTTTCCCCAGTGGCTTTGCTAAGTTGCTATTTAGCTTCTATAGCTACCCGAGCACCCTCTTATTAAGCCATCCTTTCTTGTCTCCTTCCTAGAGCTTGGGTCAGTCCTCTGGGCTGAGGTCTTTCTACCTACTCCAGTCCCTACCTAGTTTCTGTTCTGATTATCTGTCTCCTCCTCAGAGCACTTGCGTGAGCACACCCCCAGCCTACCAACAATTAGACAATTAGATGCATTAGCATATCATGAACTTAAAACTCCCATCAGTTTGAATATGTAGTTTGGAAGGATGAATACATACATTTGTGCTGCGGTATTTGTAGTGGTTGGCTTGACGTATGTCATGAGATATGGGAGTCAAGGTTTCTCTAGACTTGCCTAAGCCAGTTCAGCTTATCTTTATAAAGCATGTATGAGAGAGCTAATCTTGGTTGTCCACTTGACTATGTCTGGAATCAACTAAAACCCAAGCATCAGGGACATGCCTGTGAAACAATTTCCTGATTGGATCATTTGAAGTGGAAAGACCCACCCTAAATCTGGGCCACACTTTCTGGAGGCAGCCCACATAAAAAGACATGAAGACGTAAGCTTTTGCTCTTGGCTTCCTTGTCCTCACTGGCAAGTTTATCTATCCTGCTGCTAAGTCATTATTTGGCTGGTAATAGAGCCTATGTCTTCAGAATTCTAATGTAGACTGAAGACCAGCTGAAACATCCAGTCTAGTGGCCCAATCAACTACCAGATTGATTCTTGGCCTTTCCTTTTTGATCAGACTTTTAGATTCTTGGACTAGCCAGACCATGGCCTAACAAATCCCTCTTTGGTACAGCTTCGTTCTATCAGCTGTATTCCTTCAGTGAACTAAGACTTATACAGTCACTAACCCCAGCGGTCACCAACTATTCATTAGTACTTATCCACAACAGTAACGTATCGATGCCACACAAATATTTACTCATTATAATTAATATATATGTATATATTTACCATTATCAAGCTACAGCAAGTAGTAGCAAAACATAATAAAAAATGCATTGAAATTAATATTAGTTTCAGTTTACACAGAAAAATAAAGGGTAGTAAACATTGTGGCTGTGGACAACAGAAAGCCAACAGTATTATATATGTTTATAATAAGAGAATTAATGTGGGTTCTAAGATGTCTCAAAATAATTAACTCCCTGGCTCCCTTCAATATGAACCTAATACCATTGGTCCATTTCACCATTACCTCCCACCCCAGCCCCTCAAAATCCTACAATATAATAAGCTAGCATGCAATCCTAGCTACTCCAGAGGCTGGAGGAGGATTCAGTTTAAAGCCAACCTGGGCTGTACAGTTTTAGACCCTGGATCCAATCCCTAGTATTAAATAAGGAAAAAAAGGAAAGCAAAGCAAAAGAGGGAGGGGAGGAGAGAAGAGGGAGGAGAGGGAGAAGAAGGAGGGAGGGAGGGAGAAGAAGGAGGGAGGGAGGGAGGGAGGGAGGGAGAATAAGAAAAACCAAAAAGTCTAACAACTATTCCTATAATATTCATGTCATATTGTACCTAGTAAATGTATATGTCCATCAGCTCTACACACATACCATACCACACCGTCTTATACAAGTGAACTGGGCTGCACAAATTCTGGTATCCCTGGGGGGGTTAGCTATCCCTCAAAGATATTAAGGAGCACCTGCATTTTCATCTTGCTGGCACTTTCAAAGTGAGCTATCACTAGCAAACTCTGTTTTCTCTGT
>CADCXT010006384.1:600000-802898 GCA_902806775.1 Microtus agrestis | reverse complement strand
AAAAGTTTTACTTTAACAAATTTTAATGATTTATATGGTTCTACCAATTTAATCTAGTACATTCTTATTGTACCTTTATTTACCAGCTCAAAGTTAACTTGAGACTATCAGCACATAGGTCCAGCTATGAAGTTAATTAATTATTTTTTGGTCATACTGTCCCTGTTCATTTACAATTTCAATTTTTGCCTTCAGGGGAAAGGTAGGTATGTCCTGGGATAGAAGAAAACTCTCAGACAGAGAGTGAATAGATGGTGTCAGATCACAGGATCCCTTATTTACCTCTTTCTCCCAGATATAGGGACATGATCCACTATTGTGTTCTTACTCCTGTTTCTTTCCTGCTCTAACTCATCTCTCACTCTCTCTTTTTGCAGAGTTAAAAAGAAAGTATACTGTACTGTACGTCTTGAATGGAAATCTTGTGGTCCTGCCAAGTACCGAAACCAGGCCAGAATAAATCACATTATATGGCTTGCCCCATCCCATCCCACTGAAACTTAGTAAGTCAAAATCCCCTTTTTTCTCCAGATTGCAAGAGAACTGCTCTCTCTTTCTCTTCAAGCTGTCTATGGTCAAAGTGATGATATGCTTTCTGATATTCCTGGAATTGAAGATCCCACTGTTCCCTTCTGGGTCCCCCATCAGTCACATTGTAACTGCTCTCTCCAATGAAGCTCTTATACCTGAAGGTCTGCTCCCCCAATAAAGTTTATATAAAGAGCAATCTTGTGTCATATCCTTTCCAGAAACTGACATTTTAAATTTTGACAGAGGGGCATGATCATGTTAGCTGCAATGGCTGTTACTTTTTGGTCTTTGAACACTGAACTTCTGAGAAACCTAAAGTATCTGAATTCTGAAAATCATAGACTTCTTATGAAGACCAAATAAAACCACATACATGAAAATGTAATGGTAAACCCTGAGTTCTTCTTAAATATTGTTAATTAATTTTTATTATCATTATAATAACTTACAGGAAAAAGTAAGTATCCTGGCCTTTCTGAGTACAAACTCTGGCCCCGTATAAAAGCACAATGTAACTCCTAACAAGTAAGGCTCAGACAATATTTTTCTCTTGGTGTGAGTTTTCTGCTCTCAAAACTTAAATAGAATTAAATACCTGTATTTTGTGCATGCAGATGTGCCTAAAAATGAGAGCATAACTACAGGACCATGTTTCTGAAAAGCATGAGAAAGTCTTTGCTAATTAAGAGGAATATGTCTAATACACTTAGACAAGTTCAGCATCCAAGAAACATGGCATTAACAATTATCAAAGCTGGAGCAGTGTGAAGAAGCAGCGAGAACGACCCCCGGACGGACCTGAGCCGCGCACCGCTGCAGCCCCGCGTTCAGCGCCGACGTGTCCCCCCGCCGCCACATGCCCAAAAGAAAGGCTGAAGGGGATACTAAAGGAGATAAAGCCAAGGTGAAAGACGAGCCACACAGAGAAGATCGGCAAGGTTGTCTGCTAAACCTGCTCCTCCAAAGCCAGAGCCCAAGCCTATAAAGGCCCCCCGCAAAGAAGGGAGAGAAGGTACCCAAGGGGAAGAAGGGGAAGGCCGATGCTGGTAAGGATGCCAATAATCCTGCAGAGAATGGAGATGCCAAAACAGACCAGGCACAAAAAGCTGAAGGTGCTGGAGACGCCAAGTGAAATGTGTGCGTTTTTGATAACTGTGTACTTCTGGTGACTGTACAGTTTGAAATACTATTTTTTATCAAGTTTTATAAAAATGCAGAATTTTGTTTTACTTTTTTTTTAAGCTATGTTGTTAGCACACAGAACACTTCATTGTTTTGGGTGGGGAGGAACATGTATCACTAGCAGTGTCTCCCATGCTGGATGAATGATGGTTCATGATGGAAAACATCTTTCCCTGATAATTTTGAAAGACTCCTCTTGGCTCCCAGGAGAGGCATCCTGGGGACATGTTGACATGTGCGGCCACCATGGCACAACATGCCTTGTGTGGGAAAACTCAGTTCATTTTTATATCCTCTTCCCCCTGTACCATCAACATAGACTTAACTCCCTTAAGACCAGAGACCTGTTGGAACCTGATTCCCCCAAAATTGGTTTTGCCAGTCTGTTGGGCAATCCGGACTTTGCAGTGATATCATTGAGTGTCCTCAAAAGCGCAGCGGTTCCTTTTATAGAAGATTGTGGATCTGCAGATTGATAATTCTGCCATTTTCATTTCATTTCCTGAAAGTCAGGGTCGGCTTGTGAAGAGTTGTGAAACAACATCCTCAATGTGAAATGTCAGCCCTCACTCTAAGCTCCTCCCCCTTTGCAGAGCATCCAGTGAAGACTCACCGGGTTTTATAGTGGCTTTCTGATTTTGGTAGTCGATACAAGAATTGAGTTTGGAAGTTCTTGTATACTGTTACTGATTGTCTGCCCATGTTCTGCCTGGAAAACCATGATTGTTTATGGAAAGTGTCTTTAATAAAGCTGGATACAGTTTGGCTTGGAAAAAAAAACAATTATCAAAGCTAGCATTTAGTAAGTGTTCATTCACATGAAGGTACTGGGAAGTTCTTTCATACACACACACACACATACACACACACACACACACACGTATGTATTCTGTCATTTAATCTTCATTCTATACCATGGAAATATATGATATTATTACATATCACTTGTATTAACTTTTCCAGGAAAGACTAACACTGATCTATCCGGCATATTTAGCAATGGAAGTAAGAAATTGCCTGTGTGTCAGAAAGGGAAATGTACTTCAGAGAAAGTATGGGAAAGCTGGAGAGTCAGAAATGTATGAGTAATTTTTTGAACAATATACAAGTGAAAAAGAAAGAAGACAAGGGAAACACTAGTTTGAGTTAGAACTCAGAAAAGTGGGCGAGCTTAGCAGTGCTGGGGAATTTTGTTAAGGGGTTGCTCTGGGAGAAGAGCTTTTAGAAAGCACTAGTATGTTATCTCAGACCAAAAGTTGTATGACAGACCAAAATAAAATTCCACCTAAGGTCAACTTGGTGAGCCAATGAGTTTACTAAACTTTTTTCCAGGCACAGGTGAGGGTTACTTTCAAAGGATCATGTGATTCCCCCAGAGTGGTAATTATTCTTCCCATCTCCTTCATTTCTTCAAGTTCAGATTTATTATCTCTCAGTCTTTTGTCCAACTGAATAGCAGGCCCTTCTGGATTAACCCTTAATGTTAATGTGCTAGTTTTCTGAGCCAACCAGAATGCCATGCCCCCATCCAGAGGCAAAGGTAGAATATAGATTCTATTGTTTTTTTTGTTGTTTTTAATTAATTAATTTATTTATTAAAGATTTCTGTCTCTTCCCCGCCACCGCCTCCCATTTCCCTCCCCCTCCCCCAATCAAGTCCCCTTCCTTGTCAGCTCAAAGAGCAATTAGGGTTCCCTGCCCTGTGGGAAGTCCAAGGACTATCCAGCTCCATCCAGGTCTAGTAAGGTGAGCATCCAAACTGCCTAGGCTCTATTGTTTTAACCAGAAGAAATCAGCTTTGTCTTTATGATAAAGGGCTTTACCAATGCCCTCATATCCACATCCAAAACTGAACATGAGGCCTGGGTCCATCATCAAATGCCTCTAAGTCTGCTTTTCCTTATAACAAATATGTCCACATAGAACATAGCTACATTTCAGAAAATATTTGCTTTCCAGGTCAAATGATTCTTATTATAAAAATAACAAATGGGAATTGTTATGACATAAAATTTTGCTTTTACATCTCTATTTTTTTAGGAGCAGTGAGACCCCAGATCTTGAATTTCTTGTAATCCCCTGATCTGAGTGCCTACAGCTGTTCTGAGCACAAGACCTTCAAGAGTTCTTGATGGCAGGAGAGTTGTTTCTGGTTGGTTTGACTGGAGCTTGGCTATCTCTAAATAATCTGCCCCTGAACACAAAAAAAGGGGGCATTCTTGGGGATTTCAAGGATGAGCCGTGTTGCTGTCTCTCTGTCTTTGTGTGTCTGTGTATTTTAACATCCTGCCTCTTGCCCGAAGCTCGTGAACTGGGTGCCAGCTCACAGAGTGCAGACACAGGGGCGTGGTGTACAGCATATTTTAACTGGTTTCCAAAGATAGCAGAGAGATAGGAGCAAAATTGAAATAATATATGCTATATTAATATATTATATCAATTGATATTTACATATATAAAATGCTTTATTGAGACAGAAAGGTTTGAAGTCAACTGTAACTTAGTTAACTATAACATATAAAGAATTGAGTTTCATACCCAATATAACAGGGACACATGGAGAAAAAGGGAAAAAACGAAAGGAAGGAAGGAAGGAAGGAAGGAAGGAAGGAAGGAAGGAAGGAAGGAAGGAAGAAAACAGGAAGAAAGAAAGAAAGATTCTTTAAGAAAATAGCTAAATGACATGAGCAAGAAAATTTTAAAATTTTAGCAAGTTTTTAGTATACTAACTTTATTATACTAAACTCTTTTAAAATTCATATTCATAGAGAAAATATTTAAAATAATTTTAAGGTATTGTTCCAGATTTTCAGCTCTATTTAAATGGCATTCCAATTCTTCACCTTTTATTCAATATTGAGACTACTGGGACTGCATTCCAGATGTTCATGAAAACAACAGAGAACTTGCTGCAAGTGCAGTTTTTGAATTTGATCAGGAGGCTATTTCTAATGGAAGACTTTGCTCACTTTTTGTGATGCTTATAGCTAATGAATTTACCTTAATTGTTCTAGTGTTAATAAAAACTCAGGAATATTATATTGAGATTAAAAATCCTAATAAATCCCAGGAATAGTGGAGTGACAATCCACTGGCCTTACTCTCCATGTTTTCCAGATACAAATAACCAAGAACTCCCCGCCATGCAAGTCCCTCCTTCTTTTGTCCCTGTTCTTCACTACCTGACTTTCTCACCCCTGCAACATCTCTGTGGCTAGTTCTGGTCAGCCAATCACTGATTCTATCCTTTGATTCAAGGTGGCTTTCCTGGCATAGTGGAGTGACAGCGTAAATAATTCTCCCACAGTATGTATCTTTTAGTTTTGTTTCATGCCTGTATCTAAGGAATTCTAAAAACTTCTTTGGAAATTCTCTGTGGTATACAATTAGGTAGGGGTAAAGATATAGTCTAACCAAAAATTGCCATAAGTTCTTCAGCTCTAGAGCCTGAAAGACATGAGGACTTTCTGAGCTCCCAACCACTCCTTTGTGCTTCGTATCTCTCAGGCTTCCATGACCATTTCATAAATAGGGCATGTAGTCACTAAATGTTATGGTCATTTATTGCAATTCAGTCAAGTAAAAAGAGGGATCTAGAAGAAAGATAGGCAATGCAGTAATGTACAGAACCCTTTGTTTGCTTCTTACAACTAACAATAACTTGCTGTACCTACTGGTCTCAGCACTTCTCTTGAGCACATAAAGCTGAGTTATGGATTTTAGTGCTTTTGAGTTTATCTTTCATTTTAACATGCAAGTATCCCAGACACACAGGTGATGTGTTTTCTCATATCTCTTTTTACTTATTTTTAAATAAGTAAAAAATTTACTTTTAAATATTGTCTTGTCTTTGAATTTCCAGTACTTCCCATATTATTTCTGTACTTTTTATTATATTCTTTTGTTTTAACAATCCTAGGTACACTTGTGCATATTATCTACTACATTTTTTTCTAATACACTGTATAAATCTTGACTTTTTCCATTATAACTCAAACTGTACTAAGGCAGAAAATAATTCTTATTTTATTTTGAGCTATATATAATGAGCATTCAAAGGCCCCAGGACTTCTTAGAATTTAATAAATATGTATTGAATGAAACATATTACCTTTCAGAACACAAAGAAAAGAATTTGAGTGAATCATATGTTCTTTTCTGTAACAGGAAGAACAGGCTGCTTGTTGTCCTGTCTGCCTGGCTATCTTACACCCAAAATAATCACACAGAAACTGTATTCATTTAAACACTACCTGGCCCATTAGCTCTAACTTCTTATTGGCTAATTCTTACATCTTAATTTAACCCATTTCTGTTCATCTGTGTATTGCCACATGACTGTGACTTACTGGCAAAATTCTAACCAGCATCTGTCTCAGGCAGGAGATCCATGGCGTCTGCCACTCTGCCCTTCTTCCCAGCATTCCGTTCTGTTTTCTTGCTTACCTAAGTTCTGCCCTATCAGGCCAAGCAGTTTCTTTATTGATTAACCAATGAAAGCAACACACAAACAGAAGGACCTCCTACACTACTTTTCTGAAAATTAGGAACTACACTTTATGAGCCAATTTTCTTTGCTGAATACAGATGTAAGTGTCTGTGATATTCACTTTATCGTTCTTGTTTTCCTTAATTTGTATCTTAAGTACAGACTTGAGAACAGGAAGTTGCAAATATAATCAGAATCCTAGAATTTTAACAATTATCAAATTATCCCACACTTCAAAAGTGATTTCTCAAATTTTTCTGTTACCCAACGTCTTGAGTGTTACCAAAATATTTTATAAATATATAGTTAAGTTAATGATAATATGCTGTAAAGGTATTGAATCTGAAGTCTGTAGAGTTTATTTGAACTGCAACAAAGTCTCCTCAGAAAAGTCATTTTGTCGCTCTAGATTGTAAATGACTCATGTAAAAACTATAAAAAAAGCCAGGAATCAAGTAATAACTTCCTGATAAGATGTGTTGAGTCTATGCATGTGCCTTAATCATAAGCATAACTGAAATTCTGTATGCCTCACTTAAAAACAGAAAGAAGGCTTAATTTAAAGGAAGAGAGTTTAGCATATTTTTGAAAGGACTATATTAACATTGAGAATCACATATCCATGCTGTTTATGTTGTTTATTGTTGTTTGACTTATTTTCATAAAAATGGACATAAACTTAAAGTACTTTTGTGCATCACAGTTTGGTAAGACTTTCCCTCGTAGAAATTATATAATGGCTAACAACATTGTGAAGCAGAAATTTGAAACAGGATGTTGGCAATGGCATTCAATATGACATTCTACTTTCATTTAGAACCTGCCTTCTTTCCCTTCTGAACAATGTTCCCAATGTAATTGAAAGGACAAAGAGTCATATGCTCATTGTTGAAAAGAAAACAAATGTAACCTAGAAATACTGCTAACTAGTTATGGAAAACTAAAATCATTGTCATGGTTTCTATTAAGTCTGACTCACTGTACAGATGTCTGAGGAATGCGGGAGTCAATGAGACATTGTGTTTATTTCTACGTTTCAAGACCCCAAGTGTCATTTCTGACTTTTGTATCTGAATTTTCTTGCCAATAAATCGCTCTCATGCTGTTTTATAACATATTTTCCACGCGTTTGCACAGTTAAGTCAATAAATAAAGGAGGAAGAGGGCAAGCTCTAAATGTTTATCTGCTGTTGAACTCAGCCTAACAATTTACATAAAGTATTTCAAGAGAGGAAGTAAATTAACTCATAATACACATTTTAAACCTTTTTTTAAAATTTTGTTTGCTAGTTCTGCTTTTCTGAGACAGGTACTCTCTATGTAGAGTTGGCTGTCCTGGAACTCATTATAAAGACCGTGCTGGCCACATTCTCTCAGAGATCCTCTTGCCACTGCCTCTCAAGTGCTGGCATTAAAGGGGTGTGCCAGTACACATAGCCCATTTTAAACCTTTTTAAGAAGACAGTTTTTGTTGAGCCTAGGGAATGCATTCTGGTAAATATCACCAACAGTCTTACGTTAAAGACAACTGGCAAAAAAGTTACAGTTATATTAATAATGGCTATAAGTTTATATCTATGGCCAATTAATGCTATCAAATATAATGTAGCAACACACTGTTGCTATAGAGAGGGGCTTGGTGCTTTAGAGGAAGTCAGAATCAGCTATTAAATGAACTCACTATTTCTGAGTGCTTTCTGAACTCTCCAATTCTGTACATTAATGCTAGTAAGGCTCAAGTGTATAACTTTCTATCAAGTTCCTAGGCAATGCTGCTGCTGCTGCTGACCCAGGGAACCAAGTTTGGTTATAAACAATTTGAATTATACAATTATGGCTCTCAACAGGCCTCAAAGGCATTTAATCCATTTCTCTAATTCAAATTTTAATCATCCCTGAAGGCTAAATTCATTATTAAACTTGAACAACGAACACGTGTCAGACATCAGTTTCGATGCTCGTGATGCACTGGGTAGATAATATCCCTCAAGGGGTCTGTGACATGATTGGGAATGGCACATGGCAAGGTACTTATTATGCATTGTTTCCATAGAAGAATGCACACAGCCATTGAAACTGCTCACGGATGCTGACGACTTGACGAAAACTCTTAAAAAGCAGAGTAACGTGGCTGAGCTTAGATTCTTCAATGCCTCAGACTGGCCTGACAGGAAGCAATGAAGTGAGCTAGTAATGATTGCAGTAACTCAAGATTCAGACAGGAATGGCGCTTCAAACACACCACCTTTCCACAGCTTCCCTTAGGTGAAAATATAAATGCCCTTAAATGCAAGGCGGGGGAGGATTGATTGGCAAACTTTTAATGTTGTTTAACATTTTCTTTTTGCTTTTATCTCCTACATTAATATTCCTAAAACCTCAAAATATCTAACAAATGTACCCTGTAGGGGATGGATTAAACAGACCTATATTTCTACATTGTATGACAGTGAAAATTCTGAACGACCTGGCAAGGCACAATTTTCACCTGCCACAAAGAAGGTGGTTGCCTAGCCCTTTGATAGTGAGACAAACTGATGCCATCCTAAACAAAGATTCAGGATAGGCTAACGTCACTCTGCTCCTTCTATTGTAAGAAGAAGAGGTGTTGAAAAAGCCCAACACCAGCCGACGTGGCAGCATGCCAAATAACAACACACATACGTATTCATTTAAGTACTGCTTGGCCCATTTCTATCAGACTCTTCAGGCAACTCCACCGGACAACCCATTTCTAATCATGTAGTAGCACCAGAGGCGCTACCAGAAGATTCAGCCTACATCCATCTATCGGAGTTCATCCCCGGCCTCAGAGCAGAGCTATCCCGTCGCCCGCTGACAGGAGCAGGTGTCCTCGAGACGGGCTCGAGCAGAGCGCATGCTTTCACCTCACTTCCTCCCTCCAGCATTTTCTTCTGTTACCCACCCACCTATGTTCCACCTATCAGGACCAAGCAGTTTATTTATTGCTTATCCAATGAAATCAACAGATTGAATCCCCCAAAAGGTGTTTTTCAGTTTATGTGACATTGCAGGCATACAGAGCAGGCACAGATATAAAGACGTGACAAAATGGGCATGAAAATGTATGGACTTGCCTACTGTAATCCTATCCACTACCTAGGAAACAGAAAGCTAATGAATTGCCCCCTCAGTTTATATTTTGGTATAAAAGCTGTTTGGAAAATAAAAACGGGTGGATTTTCAGGATGTGAACTCAGGATTTCATGAGGGATCCCCGAAAATTCCCTCCCGATAAAGTCATGTGAGTTGTGTCTTTATTCCCACACCTCCCCTCTGGAATGAGAAATAATTTATGTCGGGGCTAGATCTCAATAGTACCCTGTCAAAATCAAACGTATAGTAGTGTCCCTTGTCTCTAAACTTGCTCTTTATCCTGAGACAGACCTTTATCACCGCCCCTCCCCTTAGATGACCATGATGCTTTCATCAATTGACAGTGGCCTCTACTTATGCTGTCCTTTACCCCAGCTTTGTACACGCATTCACCTCTACCTGTGTGTCACAATAGAGGCTGCTTCCTGAAAACAGAGATTAGAATACTGATCAGATTATTTATATCAAATCCAAGCCCGTAATACATAAATACAGTGATAAATCAGTGAGGGAAGGGAATAAGAGTTTATAAAGAAGACAAAAAGAAAAAGGAAGAGGCAGAGATATGTGAAAAAAAAGAGAAATTTAAATAACATGAAGCCTAATAGAAAAAATGGGGAGACATGATGATAAATATCTTTTATTCCAAAACCCCAGCACACTTGATATTTCTTTCTTTGATTTTGAGGCCAGCCTGGTCTACCTTGAATGTCCCAGAATAACTAGATCTGCACAATGAGATCTAAAAATATTAATGGTTTGGTGGAGGTTCTTGCATAGCAATACTTCCCTTTGCCCCTTAATTTCATGTTCTTAGCATCTACAAGTATGCTCTAAACCTATACAGATTTATTGGTTAAAAATGTTATGTAGCAATAATGAATTAAATTGGAAAATATATATTTTTCAAAAGAAGATATAAACATGAATGATCGATCTGTTAAAACATACCATAAAGGAACAGCAAATCAAAATCATATCTTCTCAGTGAGAATGACTAGTATCAAAATATATTTAATGATACAAATGCTGAAAAGGATGTGGGAACAGGGCAACCTTACCCACTCTTTCTTGGCACATAAATCATCAAAAATATATGGAAATCTTTTCAGAAGTTTCTCAACATATTAAAATATATCTACTTTTTTATTGAAAATGTTTTCATACAATATAGCCTCATTAGAGTTCCCTATCTCTACTCTGTCCAATTCTTCCCCCCTCCCTCCATTCAGGTCCAACTGCTTTCTGTCTCTCATTTCAAAACAAACAGGCAAATAATGGATGATAATAAAATAGAAGCACATCAGAATGGGACAAAAAAAAGCAGAATAAAAAGTGCCCAAGAAAAGGCACAAGATCCACTCAAGAATCTCATAAAAAACACTAAACTAGAAGCCATAATACATACCCTAAGGATCTGAAAATAATATGGTTTAAAAAATAGAAAAAAATAACTAACTGATTGATTGATTAATAAAAAGATAAAATTTAAAAAGAAAAAAATGTTTGGAGGAGACTGTTGATTGATTGATTAATAAAAATAAAAAGATAAAATTTAAAAAGAAAAAAAATTTGTTTGGAGGAGACTGCCCCTTCATGCTTCCTGGCTGCCCAGACCAAAAATAATCATACAGGAACCATATTATTTAAATTACTGCTAGGGCAATCACTTAAACATATTGTTATTATATCATAAATAAGCCCATTTCTATTAATCTGTGTATCACCATGAGGTCATGGCTTACTGGGCAAAGTTCTGGCATTTTTCTCCTCTGGCAGCTTCATGGCGTCTCACTGACTCTACCTACTTTTTCCTAGCATTCAGTTTAGTTTTCCTGCCTAGGTCTAATCTGCCCTATTACAGGTCAAAGGAGCTTCTTTATTCATTAATGAATAAAATCAACACATATGCAGAAGAACTTCCCACATGACCCCTGATATGACATGAGTTAAGAAACCACTAGGGATGCTATTTGTTTTCTGTTCACCATTTACTGCTGGGCATATAGCCTAACCTTAAGAGTAGTTTGTTTCCCTATTGAGATTCCCTTGGAGAAAACTACAGTTTCATTTGCAATTTTTATCAATTGGATGTGGCTTCTGGGTTAGGAAGGGAGTATGTGTCCACTTCTTATTTCAAATCTTGCAGCCCATCTGGTGCAGAAGCATGCATGTCCTGTGCACGCTGCCTCAGTTTTTGTGAGTTTAGATGTGGATTGGTTCTGCCATGTTTAGAAGAACTTATTTCATTGGAGTCCTCCATCCCTCTGACTCCAATGCTCTTTATGTCTCCTCTTCTACAGAGTTCCCTGAGGGGAGGGATTTGGAAGAGACATCTCAATGTTCCAAGATCTCTCACTCTCTAAAACTTACTTGGCTGTGGGTCTCTGTATTTGTTCCCCTCTGCTGCAGGAAGAAGCCTCTCTGATGAAGGTTGAGCAAAGCAGGAGTCTATGAGTGTAACAGAGTGCTGTCAGAAGTCATTTTATTGGTATGTTACTGTAGCTAAGACAATAGTATTTGATTTTTCCCTAGTTCCCTGGACAATCTAGACTCAGGCTTTTGGGTACTTCAGCAGTGTCCGATGTGGGTGCCATCTCATGAACTGGGACTTAAATCCAATTGGAAAAAAATCTTGTTTGCCTGTTTGTTTTCTAAAAAGAAGGAAAACAACAATATGTAGTTGTTTGTCGGGGGAGATCAGTAGAATTTTGGGAAAAGTTTTAGGAGGGGAAATTGTGATCAGATTAGACTGCATGAAAAATATTTTTGATAAAGAAAACCTGTGTTGGCAACAGAGTACATGCCTATAAAGTCAAAGGACCCCGAGGAAGCTGGGAAAGGACGTTGACTGAGAAAGCCAGGAAAAGATTCTCCTTTGAGTGGGTATTGACTTTGTCATTTTGCATCAGTCACTTATAACCTCAGGACCAGTTTGAAAGTAGATGGGGCAAATGAGTAAATAGTGTGTGGACAGAAACAAAGGGCTCATTAGCGATGTAATTACAGTTCCGAACATTCTGCTTTGGAAAGACTGCCTGGCTTTAGTGGCAAACACTAAAAAGAGAAAGGACCAAGGTGAGGAAAACAATAAGAGTCAATTTACTCTACAAAATGGGAACATGAACTGAATGACATGAAAAGGGAAAGGGATGAGATGAACGGGGTTCATAAAAGACTTAAGCCATATACAAACACGTATTAGCAAAGTGAAGGTCAAACACCACATAATGCACTGCTAAGACAGACATCGCAACTTACAAAGAGACAGAGAAGCATAATGAACAGTACATGATCAGCGTGGCCTCAAGAGCAAAGAGCTAGCTAGATACAAAGGGATAACAAGTCATAAATGTTAGGTATAATTTGCATATTATTAAAATTAACAGTCAAAGAGTAATGGGAAATGTTACAGCGTCCTCCAAAATAATAGGAACAAAAGATTAGATTTTGTACATTAATCAAACAGAAACACAGGAAAATATATGTTTAAAATAAAAGTCCCTAACCAAATGGTTTCACTTCTTGACTTAGCAAAGAAACAAAAGTTTGGAGAAATCTATGTTGCTGTTCAAATAAAGCAGTATAAAGTAGTTTTTATTTTGTAAACAGTAAGAAGTAATGCTACTAAAGGAATAGACATTCTTTCCAGAAATAATATTACAGCACAGCATATTTATAAAAGTTTACATTCTACCTTTCCATTTCAAGGCTTTCTAAGACATCTTTACTTTTCATTTGGTTATTAGAAAAACATAACTTTCCTGCTTGTATGGAGATATTTTAAGTGGAAGCTCTTTTATAGTAGAAATATAACATACAAAACATTCTAGATTTTCCCACTAGATGTCACTCAAGATAAATTTTCCCCCTTGCCGAGCACTAACAACCTTTATTTAAATAAACGATTTGAGTTTAACGTAGGGCTCATTATATTTCTGACAAGGATCTCTGGATCTGTACTCATTAGAATTTTATTGTTTTCTACTGTAAAGCTTCAGATACATTTTATCTGCGCATTTAGTAAATCATTTAAACTTCTGTAATTAGTAATAATTTGATTACATATAAAATACATAAAACGAAATAGAAAATACGGAGACCTAGTGCATTGGAAACTCCTGGAATCTTTGAGGTTGACCCTAGTGAGGACTCCTAGTAAGGGAGGAGATGGAGTCTGAACTGGCCCTATATTGTAACCAGGCAAGGCTTCCAGTGGTGGAAGAAAGCTGCAATCAGGTGAGTTGTTTGCGAGGGCATCCTGTGGAGATCCCTAAACAACCCAGGATGATGATAGGACAGAAGGCCATCCTCTGAAAACTGGCAGCAGGGACCCCATTAAACAAAACAAAATCTACCCAGCTCATTGAACTAGAGAGGTCGAGCTGGTACAGGCTAGGAGCCTTCACCTCTAAGTTCTAGACTCTCTGGCAGGAGAAGGTACCCTGCAGATTATGAAAAAGAGACACCAGAACACGAAGCAATACAAAGCCCTCCGCTTACAATCTTCCCTGCCTGCAAGATGTCCTGGAGCAATGGTGACCCAGAACTTGTGGGGCTGGCCAACTGACGTCTGGTTTAACTCCAGTAGACAGAGTATGCCTGACTCTGCAAGGATGTCCAGAAACCAGAAACTGGGTATCCCAGAAACCCTGGGTAAAATAAAACACAACAGGCAGGAAAAAAAATTCAGTGAAATGATTCTTGATAACATTGTGCTGTACTCATTGATCAGTACTTTATCCAATCGTCATCAGAAGGACTTCCTCTGGCATCAGAAAGAAGCAGGCCCAGAGACCAACTGCCAGAAGGAGTGTAAAACAGAAAGAAGGAGTATAAAAGGGAAGTCTTTATTGGGTCCCTTCCTTGGAGATCCTTGAATCTCTCAGAAAAGTGGGGATCAGGAAAGATTGTAGGAGTCAGGGAAGATAAAGGACACCAGGAAGGCATGGCTCACTGAATCAACTAGGCAGGGCTCACATGGGCTCACAGAGACTGAATAGCAAGCACCGGGCATCCTTGCGTTTGCATCAGGGTTGTTAGCTAGCCTAACAGAGGGAGCAGGTGCAACTCTGACTCTGTTGCCTATTCTTGGGATTCTTCCTCCTCTTGGGGAGAAAAAGGAAAAGAATGAATGAAATTGAGCAACTTTTCTTTCCTGCATAATGTAATGAAATTAATAAAATATATGCTTTTAGACTGTCAGATGTATCAATTTTTTCCCTGCCCAGGGTCATTGTGATTCAAAACATTCTACGTCAATTTACTCTCCATTTTTGTTACAAAGAAACAAATCCAATGCAAAATACAGATTCTCTGATCAAGGCTGAGAGTGTCCCAGATCTGTGGCTATAAAGATAAGCATTTATATGGAGGTGTGCCAACCTGACCAGTTAGGAAAGTAATAGTAGTTTCTCCTAAAGAAACATGGTTCATGGAATCCTAAAGTTTTGACCAGGTTTACAAATCCAAATGTGATCCCTATTGTGGAGTAAGCCTTAAGTTCAATTGGGAATCAGCTGATTTCTCCTTAACAGTTATGCCGTGACTGCAACTGTGGTTCCATCTTGTCTGTCCTTTCTGTATTGTATGATATAGGGTTCAGTGCAGTATTCTGCATAGCATCTTCTAAGACTATGAAACTATAAAACACGTAGAGGGTTTTTCAATAAGCTTGAGAGTCTTTTGCTATGTCATGTAGCCAATGTGTGTGGTGTCTTTAGCAATCTGGTCTTACCACCTAGTTATGGTGAACAGCCAAGAAAAATAGCAATAACCTGGGTTACTTTTTGTGTCTCTGGACTTTTCCCAACCAATAAGTAACTGCTGGATAAGTATTCCACGTTTATAACCCATGTCTTTTTAGAATACCATTATG
This sequence comes from Microtus agrestis, assembly GCA_902806775.1. NCBI lineage: Eukaryota > Metazoa > Chordata > Mammalia > Rodentia > Cricetidae > Microtus > Microtus agrestis. Next base: position 787,701 of record CADCXT010006384.1, on the reverse strand, counting down.
CAGCTACGCAAGAATCTCCACCAAACCATTAAAATTTTTAGATCTCATTGTGCAGATCTAGTTATTCTGGGACATACAAGGTAGACCAGGCTGGCCTCAAAATCAAAGAAAGAAATACCAAGTGTGCTGGGTTTTTGAAATGAAAGATATTTATCACCATGTCTTCTCATTTTTTTCTCTCAATTATATTTTGAAGTTGGCTTACTGAGTAGTAGATTTCCATAGGTTGTTGTCAAATATCTTTGGTTTTAGTTACACTGGCCCATACTTTTTTCTCTTTCCTTTTCTGACTTGTTTCAGTCCTTCTTAAACTTTTATTTTTGTACACACTACTTCCTGTATATAACACAGTCACACCTCTTCAGTTACATTTATAATTTGGTTGTGAGATAGCAGGTTTCCATATTTCATTTTTATACACTATTCTATTAGCTTAATCTCTCTTCCCCATACCCCTGATTTCACACATACTCTTATGCCCTTCTTTGCTTAAGCCTTTCCACATCCAGTATTCCACCTCCATACTTTCATTTTACCTCTGATCTCCAATCTTTCTCCCTTCATCCTTATGTTGTTGTTTTTTTTATTTTTTAGCAATGAGAAAAAAGCAAAACTAGAAAAGGAAATATATTAATTTTTTATTGATTTCAGTGCTAAAAGTCTTGATAAAGAAGCATTTCATTATATTTTAAGTGAAATAGAATAGCTGAGTTTTCTTACTTTATTTTAAGCTAAAGATTTACTTTTGCTACTTTGGAATTAAAGCAGCATTTCAAGGTTTTCCTGTGCTTTAATAAAGGGTGTAATAGAATCTTTGGGGGTTAAAACTAAAATGTGTGAATTAACTTGAGACCTGGAAAGCACCAGGGAAGGAGCAACGCTTCCAGAAAATGTTGTTTTCTCTGATTTTACAAAATATACATTGCTGAAGTTAATAACGCAAATGTTTTCCTAACAACTTTCTAGGTCAGACAAACCTGACCTCTCATCTTTGCATATTGGGATCTTCAAAGATCGAAGATGAAGCAGGAAATGACCTTCCAGAAACATCACTCAAAATTTTGTCTTGATAATTGTACTAGTTGACTAGAAATAATGCGTTACTTAAGTAAGTCACTCTACCTAGTTTTATTATTGATGTAATCCTTTATAGGATACTTCTTAAGTTTTATATAAATAACCAAAACTAGGAACAAAAATTAACATCTCTAATTGCCATGAAATAAGTTGTATTTACTATAAGATAGCTCGTTAAAAACACATATTTATATTTCTTGGTGTGTACATGTGTATTTATGTATGTACATTCATGATATGTATGTGTTCCAGATTGTGTAGATATTTCTGAGATTGCCATTGTGCAGGTGTGGAGGTCTGAAGGCATCTTCGGGTGTTGTTCCTTATATACAGAGATGGCTCTGCTTCCTGTCTCGCCATGGTTAAGTACAAAACGTCAGACAGCTGCTACTGAAGCACTTTTCCATTCTGTCTGGAGAAACTAATTTAGTGTATCACAGTTACAGGGTTAGCTGAGCCACCGCTCAAGGCTAAAAACATATTTTAATATTGCTTCTAGATTTTAAAATAGAAATATAAATTTCATAAGAATATTGTCATAACTATACCATAGTTCTTCAAGAAAATTTTTTTTCATTAATTCTTGAACCAATCAACTTTGACTTTTTAAACTGTCACCTGCACCCTGTGAATGCTGCTAAAGTAATATAACTTATGTATATTTTTAAAAATGTATTTTAAGTTAGTTTTACATTCTTGAAGAACCCAGTTTTTGGCATAAAAATAATATCTAGTTCAGGTATTTAAAATACATGCATATTAATTATGTCAATATACCTGTCATTAATTTTAAATATCGGTGAAAGCTATATTTTAGCTAATTGTAGATAATCTCTTTGCCCTTGATAAGGAGGATTATAAAAAAAACTTTTGTGATTATTCATTAGGAAAATACTTGGCATGCTAATGAAAATATGAAAATGATCTATAATTACCACCTTTAGAAATGTATAGTTAATTTAAAAGTTCATATTTTAATTGTAAGACACATGCATGATAGACTGAAATTTACCACTAGAGAAGGTTAAAAACACTGTTAACTATTTAGTGATAGACTCATCAAGAACTGGATACTTCACCGGGATAAATAAAGCTAGGATCTTGTGTTCATGTGTTGATATTTCAAACAGGTACTGAAATGAAACATTTGAAACAAATGGATGCGCTGCTACGAGAAAATGTACAGATGATAGATGATCTTAAAAGTAAAGAAAATCAGTCCTGCTGAGGATTTCAAAGACAATATTTCTGGAAACACCTTTAAATTTCTAAAGAAAAAGAGACTCAGAATGAGCTAGGCAGCTGCAACTTGTAAAAAGCATCCTATGAGAAGAGAACTCTGTGATCAAGACAGACTGCTATTCTGATTCAGAAAATGCAAACAGAACGAAAAACATCTAAGTGACAAGTGAGCGGGGAAGGTTCAAGACAAGGCTGTAAAAAAATAACTGGAAACCAATCACTTAAGACCCAAGTTCTCCTAAGGAGATTTTAATTAATTCCAGAAGTGACAAGTTACTAAAGACTTGAGAGTCGATAGGCTAGCCTGTAGTTCTAGACAAATAAATTTGGTGTGTGTTGTCGGTGGAAACCACACAGAAGGAGATATTCTACTGCACTGACAGAAAGGCTGAGTGTCAATAAATGAGAACAGACAATAGAAAATGGTGTACAAACTAACAGGACTTTCAAAGACTACAAAATACCTGAACAAAAGTCAAGGTCAGTTAGTAATATTTGTGGCACTCATATTTAATCTTCCAAATTGGAGAAGCTTTCATTGTGCAGGCCACATCAGTCCTGGGAATACTTTTTGCTTGCCTGCACTTCTTATTTTTAATTACGTTAGCTGGTTGGATTTGCTATTTAAAAGTATAAATATAGAAAATCTGAGCCCATAAATACAATTGGGCTTCAGAGAGACTTAGACTTTCAGAGGACAAGCATGGTTTAGGGCACTTAACTGCGCACAGACCTTCAGTGCTCATTCACATTTCTGATCCAGCTCTTTCGCTTGGGTTTTTGGCCTATTTAGAGACTTTTTTTTTCATAATAATACCTACTTCACTTCAAAAATTAATCAATGTTTGTTTGAAAGATATATAAAATGACAAGTATGAGAAACCTAATCAGAAAATTTTAGATCTCAATTTTGGAATAACATTTACCATGCTTGTTAAGAGACAGTAATTCTTGATCCACTTAATTAGCTAATCTAGACTGCTTATTTCCATTTATTAAGGGCATGTGAAGGTAGATGGGTGTGTGCATGTGTGTGTATGCATGCACATGTGTGTATATATGTGTGCCCACCTCTGTGTGTGTGTGGAAACCATAAGTCAATGATAGGTGTCTTTTTTCCTTCTCCATATTTTTTTTAATTGAAAATAGTTTTTTCTTTCATGAAACATGTTCAGATCATGGTTTTTCCTCCCCTCATCTTCTCCTAGATCTTTCCATCTCAGGCTCTCCCACTGAACTTTTAACTTGCCTTATGGTTAACCTGCCTAGCCTGCAACCTCCTTGGATCCACTTGGCTCTGTACCTTACCACTGATGGGTTGTTCATAGGCAGGAGCTACACTAGTTGGATTTTACAAGGGTGCTGGGTGTCTGAACTTTGACATGCTCGTGCAGTAAGCATTTTTATTCTACTGAGCCTGAAAGAGCAGAACAAACTCCATTTTGAGAAAGAACTCCATTTTAGACAGGACCTTAGTAAGTAGGGTAAATGCGGCCCAGCAAAGTCATAAACATTTCCTGGTCAAAGTGACACCACCAGGGTGTCCACGCAACATCTGTTTGTTTCAAATGTCTTGTAGGTATCTGATTACCCACTACTTTGAAATTCCTTTATACCTCAACCAACAATTCAAAGTTGTATACTTTTACCAAATCCCGAAATGCCAAGGCTTACGCCACCCTGCTTTGTGGTAGTTTCCTTTAAAAACTCCCTTCTCCTGAAGGTTTGGGGCCATTTCCCCCACCGCTGCTGCCGTGTGTTAGATTGTAGTCCCAGTTACGTAACTTGTAATCTATAAAATTCAGTGTGTTTTTATTGGATACCAGCTCTGTGGTGGTCTTGTTTGGGGGCCCCATGTCATGGGAACAACAAGCCATCTCCTTAATCTCTTTCTTTAAATATGGGAATGCAATGTGCAATTGTTTCTTATGCTCTTCCAAAAGGAATTAGGCTATATACTGTCGTAGGAACATGATTATTTTACAAACTTGAATAAGTTGCATTACTTATTTTTATTCCTTTGTATTTTTTCACTTTGAACAACTGGTCCTATAGACTTGCATCTATGTGTCATCTTGCCTTTGGTTTGTAGAATAAAGAATTCTATTCTGTATCAATCATGCTTAATATTTCTTTTCTTTGTCATGATTTGTCTTTTTGTAATAATTTAATATATTATTCAAGTAAACTAACTTCAATTCAAAATATGTGTCCATCATCCAAATTTTATTCCATTTCAGTAAGGAGTCTTTTGTACTACCTTACAGATAAACAAAATAGCTTAACAAATTGATTGAGATAATAACTTATTAAGTTGGGCATACTTTGTTATTTTTTTCCTCTCCTTTCAAAGGATGTAGACAGAATCAGAATAAACAAAGAGGAAACACAGACACTGTGCACCAAAATCCAGACTCATAGCTGGCTCAGATTTGAGGAAAATATGTGATTCTTTTCCAAACCCATGCCTTGTATTTATCTAGGCTAGAATTCTTCTTTTTCTTAATTTGAGGAAAGTTTTAAAAATGCATTTTCTCTTCATTACTCAGTGTGCAAGATAGAAATCAATCTGTATTAACCTAGCACTTTCACTTCACCCCTCGTTATAGTTCATATTCTTGGCATCCTTTGAAAAATATGGCTATATGAAGTAATGAATGAAAGTTGACAAGATCCAATACTGGCCTGTAAATAAATATAAAGACTACAGGAATGTAATTAGGTTGTATAGAAAAGTGATGGGAAAGCTATGGAAGGATTGGAAGGGAGGAATGTTTAGTGGTTTTGATAAAACATATCATATGCACGTATCAAATTGTGAAAACATGTACTTTAGAGAGCCCTGAGATAAAACTGACTTCTCCTTTCTGGGAACTATCTTTCATAGTACCAGAAGGTGCCATGCAAGTTTCCAAAGGAGGGAAGCAACCAACAGCCCTACCAGCTACAATACCTATGAGACATAACAATAAAAACCATAAAACAGTAACCCCATGCATACCATATTTTGGTGGTGACCAACTGCTCTCTAATTGGAATTAAGACCTGTTAACAAGAGGAAAAACATGCCTGGTACAAGAAACCTAGTCATCTGCTAGGGCAAGTGATGTCATATACCTTAAAGAAGAAACTACAAATACCACTTAACTAAACCAGCATAACCCCTAAGTATATTCTAAATATTTATTCTTATACCTTAGTTCTTACTTCATCAAGGAAACTTCTATTTGCAACTGATATAGACCATTACAGAAAACTACAACCAATCAAAATGCAGAATATAAATCCCAGTCCTAATGAATGCACCTACAGCACAACTCCTGCACCTAAGGCTTGGTAAACATTGTGAAAGAGGAGACAGAAAGATTGTAAGAGTCAGAGGATCAGGGATTTGGCTTTTTCAGAGGTTGTGTCTCCTAGTAATATCATAAGGTATACCCACAAAGTATCACCAACATGACTGCCCTATTATGGCTAAACACTGATGAGGTTTTAATTAGTGCTGTATTTCTGTGAAGAAGCAACATGACTGCGGTAACCATTATAAAGGAAAGCACTTAACTGGGACTTTTTTTTTCTTTATAGTTTTAGAGGTTTAGCCCATTTTTGTTATGATGGGGAGAATGGTGGCATGCAAGCAGACATAGGAGAAGCATCTGAGAGTTCTACTACAGATCTATAGGCAGCAGAAGAAGAGAGATACTGGGCCTGATATGGGCCTTTGAAAACTCAAAAACACCACCGGTGACAAACTTCCTCCAACTAGCCAACTTTCCTAATCCCTCTCAAGATGTGTCACTCTCTGATGAGCAAGCATTCAAATATATGAGCTACAGAAATCATTCTCACTCAAAATAAAACAGACAGCTACAAAAGACACACCAAGTGGATGAGGGAAATACTACAAAGCATCCTCTCTATACAAATATGTATAGGCAACTAAGAAGAGTGAGAGCAGGAGGAAAAGCCTACAGAAAAGAAATCATCAGTTGGTGATCTAATAGCAAATGGCAGACCTGAGAGAATACATACAAATAGTTTATACAGAGTGAGCAGATTGTACGCATACATGCATGTAACAAGAGTTAATGAAAAAAGTGGCTATGAATTTGAAAGAGAATAAGGACAGCTTGGAGGTAGAAAGGACAAAGGGAAATAATCTAAAAATAGATGGCTATGAACTGAAACTCCAAGAATCCCAAAGTTGTTCAGCTCAAGAGGCTGGATGTCTCAGGTGGAAGTCAGTAGACACTGGAATCGGGAAGTAGTCTTTTTTTTATTTTATTTATTTATTTATTTATTATGTATACAACATTCTGTCTGTGTGTATGCCTACAGGCCAGAAGAGGGCACCAGACCCCATTACAGATAGTTGTGAGCCACCATGTGGTTGCTGGGAATTGAACTCAGGACCTTTGGAAGAGCAGGCAATGCTCTTAACCTCTGAGCCACCTCTCCAGCCCCGGGAAGTAGTCTTTAATGCCAGCGAAAGAATGGACTTTCTGGAATGGCAAGCACAAACCAGCAAAAAGCAGTCTTCCTTCTTTTATATCTTTAAACGTTCTCCTAGCAGAAGGTGTGGCTTAGAATAAAGGTGTGTCTTCCTGCCTCAGATACTGATCGAAGGTGGGTGTCTTCCCACTCCAAGAGTCCAGGTTGGTAGTGGATCCACACACTTCAAACTAAACAAAGCATATCTCTCAGCTGGACCACAGGCTGTACGTCATTCTAATAAATCCTTGTCCTATATATGCAGGAGAGATTCGTTCTATAACTTCTGGTACTCTAGAGAACATTGACCAATACAACCATTAACTGGAAAAGGGACGTTTTTTGCTGGGTGGGTTGCAGCAATGCATCTGGAACAGTCTCTCTCTCTCTCTCTCTCTCTCTCTCTCTCTCTCTCTCTCTCTCTCTCTCTCTCTCTCTCTCTCTCTCTCTCTCTCTCCTCTGTTCTGAGTCAGACATCTGCTCTCGCTCCTTTCCATCAGGTTTAAGAGAACTAAACCCAAAGCCAGCTTTATCTACAAAATTTCAAAATGAAAACCAAACAAACAGAAAACAATCAGACAACACTGTAGAGTTTGGATGCGACAGTTGTTGCAATATATTTTAATGGATTTCTATAACATGGACAGAATACTAAAAAAAAAGATTTATACAAATATCAGAAAACCATTTATCTAATGCTAATATATTAGTAAATATAGACTGCAAATATAATTCTTATAACAACGTAGAATTCTTATATTTTCTTTAAAAGAAGAAATATTTAGCAAGCATACAAAGCAATGGTTACTGAATGAAATTAAAGGACTAAACATCATGGTACATATCTTTAATTCCAGCATTCGGGAGGCAGAGACAGATAGATCTCTAAGAGTTTAAGAACAGTCTTATTCACATAGTGAGTTCCAGGCCAGCCAAAACTACATAATGAGGACCCTCCTCAAATAAACAGAAAAATGACGAAATTTGCATATAAAAGGTAAGTATATATAATCGATTATTTATCCATTCAAATGTGCAATATATTTGTCATAAAAGAAAATGTGTTAAACCAAAGGAAAGATGGAAGGGCATTCAGGATAATCTAGAATTAATCCTCCTAAAAACATTAACACAATAAGAATTCTGACTCATCAAAACACACACACGTGAATTGTTACATAAATGAGCCTATTGTAAACCTCTATTAAACTTTTAAGTAGCGTTCTTAATTTTCTTTTTACTGAAGTATGTGCTTAATAAAAGAAGGGAATAGCTATGGAAACTTAAAAGTTTCAGTCATATGAAAGGCAGAAGAATCATTTGAGCCCCACAGTGCTAGGTCACAAAACAGGCAAGTTTGTATGTGAGTGTGTTTGCATGTTTGCAAGATGGAGAGAATGGGGATGGGGGAACACAGAGGCAAAAAAAGACATATAAAGAGAGACACAGAGAAGTGTCAGGTTGTTTAGAATAATGGCATTGAAGTAATTCAAGTATTCACTAAACCCAACTGTGAATATCTGCTCAGTTATGTTCATAGCAGCACTGTTTGTCATAATCAGAAATTGGAAACAACCTAAATGCCTTTCTACCAAGGAATGGATAAATACACAATGGAGTACTACAGAGAAGAAAAAAATAATGGCATCTTGAATTTTGCAGCCAAATGGATGGAGCTAGAAAACATTATTTTGAGTGTGGTAAACCAGACCCAGAAAGACAATTGTTACATGTACTCCCCCATAAGTGGTTTTTAAAAATAAAGCAAAAAAAAAAAAACAGCCCACAAATCATAATCTCAGAGAACCTAAACAACAATTCTCTTGCTCTTTGCTGCAGAAGAAATATGATGAACCTGTTCAACTCCCATAGCAGTGACTCACATCTCACAGTGAAAGGCAAACTCTGAAACATAACAAACCCTCTATCCCTTAAATTGTTGTTTTCAGGGAGAAAGTAAGTGACACAACTGGAAAACAGGAAACTTTAGAATGGTTATTATTTAATTATTTAAGTTCAAGTAGTAATTTCTCAGTCTAGTAAATAACAAAGGACCTTTAAAAATTTGTCAGTTCATGGGCTGGAGAGATGGCTCAGTGGTTAAGAGCATTGCCTGCTCTTCCAAAGATCCTGAGTTCAATTCCCGGCAACCACATGGTGGCTCACAACCATCCGTAATGAGGTCTGGTGCCCTCTTCTGGCTTGCAGACATACACATAGACAGAATATTGTATGCATAATAAATAAATATTAAAAAAAATTGTCAGTTCAGTGCGTACGAGGAAGAGTAGTGAGTACTAAGATATTAAAATTATTTACAATTTCTGAAATGTATGATAAACAGGAGAAAAAAAATTGATACCTAACAATAGAGGCAACTAAAAATAATAGATCCAAAGTCATAATTAGTTGAAATTTTAGTGTTTAGGTAGTAGAGTGCAAAGTCAATATTTTGGAAAAGAAATAAAAATAAAAATGGTAACATAATAACAACTGTAAATATCTAGGATAGGTATATGCAAACTTTTCCTCACAGATGACAGAGTAGGTGTTTTATAGGTATGGACTGATTGGTGAAGTTGGACATCTTAGGTGGGCCTATAATTAAAAAAACAAAGATACATGTCCAAAATTAACATTATTTGTTGCCAGAGCAAATAAGATGGTTCAAAACCTATGAGAAGTTTGAATTTTAGCTTTTTATGATTCTTTGGATGTAGGCTTGAAAAAATGAGTTTGTAGTGTGTCTCAAAATTTTGATTTGGGTGATATCTAATTTCTTTCTTTCCTGTGTTATGTGTACACACAGAGGCATTCATTCAACTCAAAAAATTTCATACAGTGAATAGTGAATTAATTTTCAATAATTTCTCAAAACTTCTCCACAAATTTGTATTATGAAATGCTTGTCCCTTCTCTGGCCTCAGTGATTGTGAACTGTGTTCTAAGCTCTGACTTATTTAGGTATAGTAATAAGTATTATAATCATTAGGGTCATAATGAGGTAGGTATCCAGAGAATTCTCTACTAGGGATACATGCTTGTTGGATTTAAAAATGAAAATTTATAATATAAAAACAGATTCATAAACCTCCCCCATCTTCTTTAGGCATATAATAAAACAGGAAAGCATTTAAAAATTGTCACAACTTTTTAGTGGTCAGAAAGGGACAATGAAGGGAATATCCAGTAGAGAGATTAAGCAATGAGTAACCTAAACTTTTAATGGCTCTGTTTGTACTGATTTGATGAGGAGTTTATAAAAGTTAAGCAAAGCACAACGTGGCCAAATGTTAAAGTGTTGGGGATGCTTTATGACTCACAATTTCAAAGCATGAACAGTAAATAAATAACATGAAAGCAGATTATATTAGTAATTAGCAAAGGCACTTGAAGCTCCTGTCCCAATTATGCTGAAATACTCCATGGAATAAATAACTGTAATTACTATAATCCTACCAAATCAAGTTCCTCCATAAGTCTAGAAAGTCTACTATTCCCGATGAGTGTGGTAGGTTGAATGTGATTGCCTCATAAGCTCAAAGGGAATGACACTACTTAGATGTGTAGCTTTGTTGGAGTTGGTAAGGCCTTGTTAGAGGAAGTGTGTTACTGAAGAGGTTGGCTTTGAGGTCTTATATATGCTCAAGTCATGCCCAGTGTCTCGGTTCACTGCCTGCTGCCTGCCCATCAGGGTGTAGAACTCAGCTGTTTCTCCAGCGCCATGTCTGCCTTCATACTGCCATGTCCACCATGATGATATGAACTAAACCTTTGAAACTGTTACTCCTTTATTAGAATTGCCCTGGTCATATATCTCTTCACAACAATGGAAATGCTAATGAGAAAATTATCCAACAAAAAAAAGATAATACTTGAAAATGCCTAGTTTTCAGTAAACAGCGTTATAGGGAAATATTCATGCTATTAATTGAGAGAAATTGCATTTTACCTTACCAACTCACCCCTTCCTATTTCTGCTACCATATAACTGTCAATCTTTGGCACATTTTTAATTGAAACTCACGTTAAGTTTTCTTCACTGGTAGTGATCCATTAATTATCCTAATCACTATCAGTAGTACGTAGCAAAATTTTAGCTTTATTTCTGAACTACGCATTGAAGGTTCTCAGTGTGGTGCAAGACAGGAAGCATCTACATAAATTGATACTTTGTGTTGAAGTCTGTTCTATCAAATTTATATATTGAAGATTTAACTCTTGGTACTTTGTAATGTTACTCTGATTGAATCCACCTTTAAGGAGATTACTGAATTAGAGTGAGGTTGTTAGTGCCATTCCTAACCAAATATGTGTCAAATGTTATTAGATCTGTATATAAAAATTCTATGAAAAATATCATATATGTGTGTGTGTGTGTGTGTGTGTGTGTGTGTGTATTTAGAGAGAGAAAGAGAGTGTGTGAGGAAGAGAAATAACATGTTGGTTCATAGCAAGGAGGCTACCACCTGGCTCAAAGACCAGAAAAATCTAATCCCGCTGAAAACCTCCAATTTACATTCCTAGCCTGAATAATTGTGGGAAGAATGAATTTTTGTAATTCAAAGATACCCATTCTCTAATTTTTTTAAAGCATCCTTGTAATACATCTGAGGATTTGTTAAAAATGCAAATTACACTAACTGTCCTGGCAATAGCCTGTGTGGTTTGGGGTGTCTATGAGACCCCTTTGGCCAATCACTCAACAAGGTATATCCCATTCCAGGAACAGCAGGTTTTGTTTGGTGACATAAGATGTTAAGTTGTAGTGCTGCCTCTCTTGTTACACAACACTATTTAAATTACTTCTAGATATGTATACATTTTAAGACGTTTATAAATAGAAGCTTCTTTGGTTTCCACAAGGCTTTTCAAATGTTGTTACTGCTAGTTTCCCTCCCCGCATTTCCTCCCTTACCTTGAGGTCCCATCTCCCTGCATATTTAATCCTACTGTCTTAATTTCCCCTGATGTCTTTATGACACTCTATACTATACCATCCCATATGATATTATAATATAACCCCTTCCTTGGTAGCTCTCCTCTTCTTCCTCATCTCTTAATAGCTTCCCAACTTTAGCAATTATTCAAATTGAAATGCTTGCATTTTAAATCTTTTTTTATTATTATTATTATTTTCATTTTATTTTATTTATTTATTTTTTTCTCCATTAACAGCTTTAATTGGGTGTGGGGCAATAGAACTATTCTTAGCACAATTATGGGTGTGGGGTTCCCTGCAGACTCCCTAGGGTGATGGTTCCTGTAGTGATTTTTTTGGGGGAAACGGCTCCCAACAGATCCCCCTTTCTCTTATATAAGTGCAGGTAGTTATTACGGTTTAAATCTTAAAATCTGTCTTCCACACTGTCACAAGAAACCTTTCTGGGATGATGACTTCTTCCATGATCCTAGCTGCTGTGGGTTCACACATTCCTGGTTAGAGATGTGAGGATTAGAAACTTTAGGTAAGAGGAATAAAGATAAGAAAGAAATACAGAATCATAGGATAGTACCAGGAGGGTAGCTTAGTGGATGCTGAATTTTGCCTGTGTTTACTTTTTATGCACTTTTATGCCTCAATACAAAAGGGGGGGAGAAGGAAAAAAAAAGAAACGGCTTTAACATGATACAAAGAACAACCAGAACAGTTACTTACTTCATACTTAGGACTTCAAGCCATTAATTCCTGAGAAAAGTTTGATGTTTGGGCAGTGAACACACCCTAGATCAAGCATCCTGTAGACAGCCACTCTCTAAGTCAAACCTCCTATTTCAAAAGAAGGAGCATCAGTAGGTTTGAATTCTCTGACCTTTGACCAGGATGGAGTGAATCTACCTCTATGGCACATCTTAATGTCCAAAACATGTAACCAAAACAGTTCTCCTGCTTTCAGGCCCTCAGTTTTGGAACTCCCACACCTGCACAAACAGGGTCAGTTCCACTGTGCTGCCCAGGTGAGGTGCAGAGCCTACTCTCTGGAGCACGGCAGCTGGTGAGGGAAACAGACAGCTTTTTAGCTCTTGTGACCTCAGGGTCAACTCTCCCACCCACCTCAGGAAGAGAGCAGTGGGGAAAGGCATCTCTTTCTTGCCCATGCCACCATGTGGCAGATGAGGGTCAGCACCATCGTACTGTCCAGGGGAGATATAGAGCCCCTTTCCTGAATGTTGCAGCTGGTAAAGGGGATAGTCAGCTCCCTTGTCAGCTGGAGATTTTAAGGGCAAGTATTGTAGGATCCTGCTTACTCGTTCCCAGCAGCCCAGACTCGAAATAACCACATAAAAACTGTTTTAATTAAATCACTGCTTGCACTATTAGTTTGTGCATATTTCTAGCTCACTATTATCTCTTAAATTAACCCATTTCTATTACTTTATATTTTACCACGAGGTTCGTGGCCTACTGGCAAGGTTCTAACTAGCAGCTCACATCTTTCCCCTCTGGCGGCTACATGGCATCTTCTTGACTCTGCCTTCCAACATTCAGTTTGGTTTTCCCCGCCTCGCTCTTCTCCTCCCTGTCACAGGCAAGGAGTTTCTTTATTCACTAACCAGTATAAGCAACACATATACAGAAAGGACTTCCCACACCAGGCAAGGGAGGATACTTTTCATATCATAATAAGGAAAAATTTTACTTATGTAATGGGACATGAAGAAATTGAGTTGGTGATGAAATAGAAGCTACACCCATACTAACTAGCATTTGTGGTACTGGACTGTACTTTGCACACTACTAGATGAGAAAGCTAATTATCAGTATCACTTAGTTAAAAACATGCAACCTACAGCAGAAAGTTGCCTGCCAAGTGGCACACGTTATGGTAGTAACAAATTAATTTAAGGCATATTCAAATAGCCAAAACCTGACTCTCTCTCTCTCTCTCTCTCTCTCTCTCTCTATATATATATATATATATATATATATATATATATATATATATATATATATATGCCTTATCTAGTCATGAGTGTAAGGAAAACCTTAATACTGTTATTCTGCTAAAGAAATATAGCAATAAAATTATTCCTAATGACATATTTTATACCCCTTCAAAAATGGTTCTTCTCTTACTAGAGGATAATTAACACATAGATATACAGCTAGACATTGGGCATATAGCAAGGGACTTTAAAATTCTCAACACTAAATGAGATGTCATTATCAAACTCCTTCATTTATGGAGCAGGAATCTTTATAGATATAAAAAGATTATAAGAGGAGAAGGTGGTGGATAACTCCAAGAAAACAGCATCTTCCAGACATAACAGGACCATTACAGATAGATGGAAGCACACACAAGACATGGAGAAGTTCAAGCCACACAAAATCCCAACACTGAGAAGGGGAAGAGGACACAAGGTGTCATTTTAACCAAGAAACTAATTGCAATTGATAGCTGCTGAAAAGCGGTAAACCAGTTTTTTTCCAATGCAGCATCTTTAGGCATGTCAACCATACCCCAGAACAGGAGTAGTTATCCAACAAAAAACAGACTCCATGGCTTTCTTTTTATATCATGTATGTATGTGTACCCAAACACATTGTCTTTTCTTTCATTTTAGTAATTTTTTTTCTAATTAATATTCTTTACTTTTAAATTGTCCATTTGGAACTTTAGCATTTTTGTTTTGGGGATTTTATTATTGTTGCTTTTCTTAATATTTTTTTGAGAGAGAGAGCACATGAAGTTGAGGGAGTAGGAAGGTAGTATGGATGTGCTGAATATTCCTTTATACTGTGTGAATCTATGTCGTTGAGATTGGTTTAGAAAATAAACTTACTGGCCAATAACTGAACAGGATAAGGTTAGGTGGGGAACCAGACTAATGACACTAAGAATAAGAAGGGGAAATCAGAGGAGTAGCTAGCCAGACACAGAGAGGAAACAGGAGGTACAAGGTGAAAGAGAGGTAATGCCACACAGCAGAATGTAGATTAATATCAATGGGTTAATTTAAGTTATAAGAGTTAGCTAGTAAGAAATCTGAGCTATTGACTGAAGATTCATAATTAATATAAAGTCTCTCTGCATTTATTTTGGAGCCAGTGGTCCTGACACAAACTTTGCCTATGTGGATATAGGAGGAGTTGGGTCCTAGAATATAACATAATAATACATAATAAGAAAACATAAAATTATTAAAAATATAAATTAGTCAAACAAAGATGCAGTAAAATTTAGATTTTTCTAATTTCCTGAGGAAATCTATTGTATTCTTAATACTTGCCTCACCATTCCTCTGTTGCATTGGAATTCCAATGTTATTCCAAGGATCAATTCACTTAATTATTACCAGTTTGATTTAGACATCCATCTGCTGAGTGGTATTTTATTGAGAACATTCCTTACATAAGGTACTGGATTCTTCATAGTCCATCTCAAATATCAGTCTGCTAACTATCTTCAACACTATAATGACTTAAAAGTAAGATTCTCTCTCTCCTTTCTTTTAATTTCATCAAGTCAGAAATGTTTTACCCACATAAATTGAATGTTAGCCCTGCTACTGTGGAGAGTGGCCAATCTACCACTTTAAGAAAACTGACTGTCCCTTTTCCAACAGCTGTCAGTTGTCAGTAGTGGGTGGTTCTTTGTGCCTATCTCTCCAACTTCTCCATGCTTGGGTATTGCTTGGCTTGAGTTTGTCCAGACAATTTCAAGCTATTATAATTTTTATGAGTTCATATATGCAACTGCCTTGTTCTGACCAGAACACAGTTTTCTTGCAGTTATCCAACACCTCTGGCTCTTTCAATCTTTCTGAACTGTCTTAGTGATCATTTTTGAACCTTGGTGACAAATTTAATTACTGTTAAAAATGAAATAAAATGTTCAACCTTGGAAAGGGCTTTATACTGAAAAAAATAAGTATTTGTATATGCACTAGTCTGTGATGATGCAAATATGGGTACTTTTTTTTACAAATGAATGAAGAAAAATAAGGCTATTTTATACATAAATGGAATATATTTTCTATTTTTGCTTGTAGCAATAAAATAGTTATGAACTTGTATGTTTTAAGCTGTTTCTGTCTTTTAACAATCACAATATTTATTATGTTATCTGGAAATAGTATTTATGTATAGCTCAATTCCATAAAACTTTTCCCTGCTATTAAGAAAGATGGGGCGATGTGGCCACCGTTTTTCTGGATTCAAATTGATCAGAATATCATCATAATGAAATGCAAATGCACTTTAGCAACCAAAACCGCCTGACATAATCGTTAAGTCTTTAATACCTAAGGAAATCACTGAGAGTTACCTCCATCCGCCACTTCATCATGATGGTTTTACCCCAGTAATGAATACTCATCCAAACCACCAAATCTAAAACAAAAACTTCTCTCGTTGTTCCCAAATCTCTTCAGTTTGAAATCCCTCCATTCCTCACTCAGCAATCCCACTTGGCCATATCCATTTAATTAGGTTGTACTGCTCTTTGCTCTTATCACTCTGGGCAAAATGTAATTTTCTATTTTTTTGAACCATTGGCATGCAGTTATAGTCTCCTATTTTTGAAGTAAGTACACCTGTTATCATTGTCCGGAACTTGTTTTTATTTTTTTTATGCAAACACAGTGGTTGTCAACTTGGGGGTCACAACCCCTTTGACCAACCTCTATCTTCAAAAATTATTGTATTGTGATTAATAACATTAGCATAATGACATTTATAAATTAGTAACGAAAATAATTTTATAATTGGGGATCACCACTATGCGAGGAACTCTATTAATGGGTCACAGCCTTCGGGAAATTGAACTTATAAGGAAGTACCTAAGTGTGCTGTGTCATATTTGACTGAATTAGTTTGCAGTATTCAAGATTAATATTAACACAAAATGATTGAGAAAATGATATTTTTCCCATACGGATGATATAAGTGACATCTTTTTAGATGGGAGTATCTTGTGATAAATCCATTATTGTGTGTTCAAATTGTCTAATATATTGGATCAGGACTAAGTTCATGATTCTCGAACCATTTGTAACATAGGCAAAATATCATAGTGGTATTTTCTATAATTTATACCTTCATATGCCTGAGAGTAATGACTGGGCCTTTAGATGATCCTTACTACAGCAAATAACAGTTTTTCTTTTTTTCTGGTAGGTTTCCAGGCTAAACATTTAATTCTGTAGCAATTGAAAGGTTAACAGGTTCTGTTGAACGACAGAAGAACTACATTGTGGTAATAAGAATCCATTGTGCTTCCATTGAGTAATGTCTAAATGGAAAGAGCTTGACGTGTCAGAGTTACCTGGTATAAAGTTAATATGAGAGAGTTTTACACACATTTATCCTCTTTGTTTTCTCTGCCTTTTCAATTGTATCACAAATAGGAAACTGTTAACCTTTCAGGGCCTAATCTATAATTTGTATTCCGGCAAACAACTGACTTACTTGAATGAAGGTTTTGTTGATAAAAGAAGCAAAAGACCAGGCATTTAACGGATTCTCACAATAAAAGGCTCAGCTTACAGAACGTACATCTATCTTACATTCAACTTTAAGATAACTTTATAGCAATAAGATATCAAGATGCTGATAAGAACTGGCAGGTATTTATGGGATTAGATGACAGAAATACACCTCCCAAAGTTACATATTTTTCTTTCTCTTTTCGCTTTTCAAGTGTGAAAAACACAATGAGAAGATGCCTCCAGAAAAAGAACCGTTGTGCAAACATCTGTCTAAAATCCTGGAAAATAGACTTGTGTTACCATAGCAATTTACCTTATTGTTTTTAGTGATATTCCCTCTTGTGATAATGAACAATTTGTTCTTAGAAAATAATAAACTCAGATTCTTTTTTTGATATATCATTCTTTTTAAAAAAATTTGAAAAGAACAGTTTTTACTTCTGAATTTTATAACAATTCCAGCATTTTAGGGAATGTGATACATTTGTGTCTTTCCCCTCTCTCACATAGAAACAGAGATGTCAATCGGTAGATCATGCTTATTTAAAGCCATAAGATATCTTAGTTATCTATCACAACTCCACATCAACCTTGACTTTTGTTATTTTATTTTTATGAATGCAGTATTTATTGTTTTACTCATGTCAAATTACCTGATTGGGCTGCAAGCTCTACATTGTCAGAAACATTGTCTATCTTTCATTACATATCAAAAACTCTACAAGAGAAATTATCTCATATTAATTTTCAATTAAACTAAATGACTAATTACATAAAATCAAATAGGAATTCTTCCTTATATAAGAATCCACAAGGCTCTTTACAGTTCATATTTGATCTTCCATCCTAGAATGTTTTTTAATGCAAACACTTAAATTTTGCATGTTCGTGTGTCTTGATTTCTATCTAGTCTCATGAAATAGAAGCCAACCCTTGCTAGCATGCTAGACAATATATACAACATTGAATTAAGTACTGGGTATTCTTTTCTATTTATACTTGTTCTTTCACAAATTTATGGACACAATCTGATTGAGCAACACTTTCAGGTTAACAGAGCCATCAATAGAAGCAGTTAGGACGTAGAATTCTCCAAGGCTATGCCTTATGATGAGCACCAAACAGTTTACTGCTGATGTTGTCAAGAGTCCTTGTCATACCTCAACTCAATTTCTCGCTTCATTGCTTTGAATCCCCATGGGGCAGCAGCAGTTTAAGGGATGTCAACAGGAATACTCTTGTTCTCTCAGGAATTCGGTGTGGGAAGATATACAACTCCACACTGGTCAAATTAATAGGTATGGAAATGTGCGACTTAAGTGATTAATAAATGCATGAGAATCTTACAAGCCCCAGTGGATGACCCTTAGAATGATTGAATTGGACTGACATGCAGCTTACGTTGGGGTAATTTCTTAAAAAACAAATGTAAAGTGGTTTTTAATTAGGTATTATAAAGAGTAATTTGAATGTAAAGGAGCTTAGATAGAAAGTAGTACTCTGGCAAATACGTCTGTGAATATGCATCCATTTCAATTGAAAAATTCTGAAATAAATCATTTTTTCTACTGCAGGTATTTGATATAGAGTAATGCTTTTGAGTAGTATAGTGCTCATAAACAATTGGAAAATTGGACATGTATTTTCTATTTCTTTCTTAATATGTGTTTATGGCTCATTCAAGGGCTCTTTGTAGTGAAAGGTTGTCACGGCATAGTCGTTGATGTGGGCAGTGGAAATCAGTGCAACACCAGGTTACCACTTCTATCTCAGCTTGAACCCACTTACAACTTACAAAGTGCACAGCTATACTGTCCAATCACTGAATACCTATCATTTGAATATTACACAGTTTTCCCCTGGAAGCAGTAAGAGACTCCAGTAGTGGTAGGGTAGCTAACATTGTTGAATTACCTGTTCCGTAACAGGCACAAAACTGATAATATTGATGCAATTCACACTGTGCTTTGAGCTATGAACCATGTCGTAGAGCCCATACACAAGTCCTTCAGATCAAAGGCATTGTACAAACATCAACCAGCATCATTCACTTCTTCTTTATAATAACAATTATATTAAGACTTCTTGTGAGATTTTTGATATGTGACTTTAAAAAAATAAATAAATAAAAGCTACTTAGAGACAGAGCCTCAGAACATAGCATTGACATGAAAATGGATGGCAGTTTTTTTACCACTTCCTTGAAAACTGCTGAAATTCATTTTCAAAAATACAACAAAATGAAAATAATTGGTCTAAAAATATTAATAGGCATCTATTTTATCAATTCAGGGAAACAAATTATTTTCTGACCTACAGCTGGAGAATATTGTGTGGATAGTATTTTATACTAATTAAAGCCACCGGCAACTAGAGATCCTTTTTCTCTAGAAACCTCGCTAATGACTATTTAAAGGACTGGAACATTTTATGAGTCAGGAGAGGTTGCATTAAATATTTTTAGTTTTCTCACTCTGTACAAGCTATTACCATTGCTAAAAAAAAAGTCAGAGGGTAGGTGTTGAAAAAATTTAAACAATCCATTTGACTCTTGTTTATTAGGGAGCTCGGGGAAATTTTCCTTCGGGTTCTTCTTCAATTTTTGCTACTCCTGCTAGAAGTATAATTCCAACTTTTTAAAGTATACTTTTAAGTAAAATATAATTATATCCTTTCCACATTTTCAGTCTTCTCTTCAACGTCTCTCATATTACCCTCCCCTCTCTCAATCTTAAATTGAAATACTCTTTTCTTTATTATTGTTGCATATATTTATATGGATCTTCCTCCCTCTTCCCTTGCTGGAGCTAATAATAGTTTATTACAAAACTCAGTAACTTCCAGATTATACTGTTTCCCACTTCATATTACATATGTCCTGCTACTTCCCTTCCAAAGTCACTCCATAACACACAACACACACATGCATGCATCATGGTCCCTTTCTTCTTTTCTGGATTTTTTGCTAACTCCAAGTTGTAGACTCACATCTGAGGAACTGGACCTGTGAAGCACAGATAAGAAGAGAGGTAATTTAATTTCTGGTCTGAGTTACCTAACTAAATATAATCTTTCCCTGCTCCATCCATTTACCTCCAATTTTTTTATTTTGTTTTTCAGTATAGCTGAATAGTATTCCATGGTATCCATGTACCAAATTTTCATTATCCATTCCGACACCTAGGTTGTATCTGTTTCATGACTTTTATGAATAAGGTGGCTATGGACAATTTTTAAAGCATTTTAAATTTTTACACTGTTTTATGTCTTTCATTGGTATGAATAGTATTTTGAAGTGGAATTGAAATAAATGATTTTAATAAGGTCCGTTTCTCTTTAATATACCAGAAAATGCACTAAAGTGAGACACTAAATATTTGCAAATAATAGAGTTAGACTGTAACTCAGAGAAACCTCACAGGTCAATTAAATTTTTTAAACCACTACCCTGTTGTCTTCTAAAACTCTGCTTGCTTTATGTTTCAGTATTAGTGAAATGTGAATGAAAAAAATATCCAAATTACTGACTAGAAAATAGAACCAAAATTTTTTTAAATAACATTTTGAAAATACAAAGAACTGACATAAAATAGGTGCCATTTAGATCTTGGATTGAAAGAGCAATATTTTTATCTAAGCTCTAAAATAATATTCTAAGAGTGTGATTTTTATTTTTAAATGTAAATACTTATATGACCCTTAAATTTCAATGTCATTTTCCTGTCCATATTTGTCTGTAATATATTCAAAATGTATTGAGTGGCTTTGCTGAATACAGTATTAATACCTGTTTATATTCTCTAGTAAAAGTATATCAGAGTAAGAAGCTGGTAATGGATAAGTTTAGGAAGTATAACTCAGTGTTGTTTACCATCTTATGATGTAACTTTCTAGCCATTTTTACAGTAACCATACAAAATAACAATAAATTTGTATATGCTGAAGCACTTATTAATCCAGTGACATATTATGTAATCATTTTCTTCATATGTGATAGTGGACACTTGAAATTAATTGTGGATTTTGTAAGTACGTGATTGCATCATAAATAAAATCTATGGTGAAATTGCTTTGGTTTTGTGCTTGTAAAACCCGCCATCCAAAGTATGTTGTAAAGTAAAACATGCCCACTTTCATTAACATGTAGAAAATACATTTTGCAATATAAACTCATACTTAGTTTTGAATTTCTATTAAACAGCATAGTCAAAAGTAGTGTCTAATTGTTCAAAAATAAATAGTTACTTTGTTATTAGCTTTCAGTTGCTAAAATTTTCAACAAATATTTAGGATATCTAATTACTTGAGATCTAAACAGTGGCTTCGACAAGTCATACATGACATTCTATAATATTAAATGGTGAATCTTATTTTAATATATATTGGTGTGAATTTAATGTCACTATAAAAAGTAGTAGAAACTTCTGGGAGAGTATATGAGCTTTATGAAATTGTTTAATTCAGCATCAGTTATCAAATCATTGGTTTAACTAGTAGATTATGCCTTCAATCCCCTTTGTTTTCATTGACAAAATAACCATTCCTGTGCACAACATTTAGTCACTGACCAATAAAATAGAAATTAAAAGCTTTTAGGATGAAGCCTTCAAAAGTCAGGTAAGTGAAGGCCCACAGGCTGCTTAGCAAGAACTTAGACTGTGTTCCAGCTAAAAATCTTTTCACGGCATAACATCTCCGTCTTTTCAAAGGTAAAGTAGAAAACTAATTTATAGCTTAATCCTTCTGATTCTTTTGGAACATTTATTAGATAAAATATTTGTAATGGAGAGTCACCTAAATGAAAGATAACATTTGGAGCTAGGTACGGTGGCTCAACCTTTAAATCCCATCACTGGAGGAAGAGGCAGGCAGATCTCTATGAATTCGAGGACAGCCTGGTCTACAAAGCAAGTTCCAGGACAATCAGGGATAAACTGTGTCTCAAACAAACAAAAAGATCAAGGTGTCTCCTAAAAAATAAGAAATATAGAAACTTGAGGAATAAGTACTAGATTCAGGGCCTGTATCAATCCAGCTCAAAGGGATCCAAGCATTGCCATAGTAGTCTGGAATACAAAAAAAAAATGCAAAATATTTGCTCAATGAACGTGTCCAAGCTAGGAGAATGTACGTTGTAGCTTAATGGCAGAATACTCAACTCACATAAAAATAAAAAAGATGCAGCTTCTTCTGTTAATAAGAACAAGTAGATAGGTATAGAGACAACAAGCATAGAAAAAAACATATTTGAGATAATAATGAATGCTATGAACTAGATTTCAGTGTACTATAGCAATATATTGGTTAATGTAAGATGATGGTATGGCTGTTTTGAATGTTGATGTTACAGATGTTTAAATGGGCATGTGCATTCTACAAGTTAAATTATATTATGCAGTTTAATGTCATTCAAATCAGCAAACTTACATTTTATCTGACCTACTTTTAATATGTCTTCTGGGTATTGGACTATTTTTTTCATCTATTTCTACATAAATAGATTGAGTTGATGGGACCACATGATTTTACACATTTGAACAGTTTTATGTGTGCTACCCTTTATAGTTGGGGTCTTAAATTCTTCTCTGGTGATCAGTCACATCTGGATGGACATCTTGTATAACTGAAGCATTACAAAGATACTAATCGGAGGTAAATGATGAAATTTGTTGGAATAACACTTGAAATCAATACTAACCTCTCATTTATCTTTGAACAAGGTATTTTAGAAATTTTAAATTTGGTCTCAGTAACTCATTCCTGCTGTTTATTTAATCTTGCCATTTAAAGGATTCTCAGTGACAGAGATGTTAAAAAAAATTTTAAGTGATGGCTAATACTACAGGTATTGGTATAATTTGTTTATATCTGGGGAAATAGAGGCTGAGAAATCTACTAAGAATAATACAATAGGACTTGGCCAGAAATAAGACCAGGGAAGTTTCATAGCATTTCTTGTTCCTATACTTAGAAAAAATGCAGTAAAAATCTAAAGAGTTGCCTTGTATAATGCATACGAAACAAATAAACAAGCAGATAAAACAAAACGCTGTAATACATAAGTTGACAGGTTGTTCTAGAATCTATCTTGGAAGGAGAGATATATCGAGGTCAATAAGGATTAGTTATACCTATTCACAAAACTGTAACTTTAAAATAAATGAAGGCAAATGCTATCTATTGCTATGGTGTTAGCACAGCTTGAAATAAATGATATCTCACATATTTTTTCACATTTCATTTGAAATAATAACAGTTAGGCGGTAATTCAAAATCTGGAGGAACATTTGACTCAAATTTCTCATACACTGAAATTACCTTTCCTTCCCCTATACATCTTTTAGTGGCCATTAAATTTTTATTTATAAAACAAAGTTCCCTGTTATGACTTCTAGCAACTAATACCAAAAAACATTTATCTGTCTAAATTTTTGCCATTTTTCAAGTGTGCTATCAAAAGTCACTTTGCAGACTGAGGCTTCTACTTAACAAAGAGTTATACTATAATAAATTTTATGTTGTGATTACAATTCAACAGAAGTTCAATGCAAAGAAAAGTTGATAGTCATAAAAATCAAATCTGTAGCAAGAGGATGAAGGTAGTTTTATAAATGGTTACAAAGAGTGTGGAATTTCAATGCCTATGTGACTGTTAGACCTCACTTTTATAAAAAACAAAATATCTGTCTTATAATTTCATTAGCAAGTAGGTAGTTTCCATAGACAGTGTTTAACTGCTATTAGCTTGTTTTCTTTTTTTCCAAGTCCAAAATCTATTCTTTTAAATCAATGACTTTGCCTTCACTTTATCTCTGTCCTCAGCAACTTTTAAAATGAAGACTTATTTTGATATTTATTTCACAATAATCATGCTATAAAAATAGACTTTAAAAGAAAGAGAAAAAATTCTTTCTTAAAATAAATAAAGAACAGAGTGATTATCTCCACCCAAAGTGCAAATGTACAATTAGCCAACTGATACACAGAAAACTCTCTTCTTCTCTCACACTTCCAATGTCTTTTGCCTGTATCTTCACTAAAGATTAACAAATTAAAAATCAACATATGGGGTGCTGGAGAGATGGCTCAGTGGTTAAGAGCATTCCCTGCTCTTCCAAAGGTCCTGAGTTCAATTCCCAGCAACCACATGGTGGCTCACAACCATCTGTAATGAGGTCTGGTGCCCTCTTCTGGCCTGCAGACATACACACAGACAGAATATTTTATACATAATAAATAAATAAATATTTTAAAAAATCAACATATGTTACCTAGCTTCTCTGGGGCTGAAACTGTAGTCTGGTTATCATTTGCTTTACATCTACTATCCAACTATGAGTGAGTACATAGCATGTTTGTCTTTCTGGGTCTGGTTTACCCTACCCAGGATGTTCTTTTGTTTATTTGCTTTTTTTGTTTTGTTTTGTTTGTTTTGTTTGAATTTTTGTTTTGCTTTTTTGTTTGTTTTGTTTGTTTTTTGAGGCAGGGTTACTCTGTAGTTTTAGAGCCTATGCTGGAACTACCTCTTATATACCAGGTTGGCCTTGAACTCACAGAGATCAGCCTGCCTCTGCCTCCTTGAATTAAATGCACATGCCACCACTGCCTGGCTCAGTTGATGTTTTTTCTAGTTTCATCATGCAAATTTCATGATGTCATTGTTTTTTACTGCTGAGTAGTACTCTGTTGTACCACATTTTTTAAAAATCAATTCTTTGGTTGATGTATATCTCAATTATTTCCAGGTTCTAGCTATTATGAATAATGCAGCTATGAACATAGTTGAGCAAATGTACTTGTGGCATGATTAATCATCCTTTGGGTATATGGCCAAGAGTGTAATTACTGGGTCTAGAGGTTGATTGATTCCCAATTTTCTGAGCAGCTGCCTTACTGATTTCCCAAAGTGGCTGTACAAATTTGTACTCCCACTATCAGTGGAAGAATGTTCCCATTACTCCATATCCTCTCCAACAAAGATGTCAAGGATGACCCTAAAAAATGCATAGGAAGTGGAAATAGATGAGATTTCCTGAATAAACTGGGGGTAGGGAAGTAGAAGGGAAGTAAGCATGAGGAGTCAGGATGTTTGAGTTGGGGACAAGAAGGAGGTGGAGAGTAATGAAAGAGATATCGAGATATAGGAGGTCATTATGGGGTTAGGGGGAAATCCAGTGCCATGGAAAATCACAGAGGGAACACACAAAGATGACCCCTGCTATGCCACCTAACGATAATGGTGAGGGTGCCTGAACTGGCCTTCTACTGTAATCAGATTAGTGACTACTATCATTGTCATCATAGAGCCTTCATCCAGTGATGAATGGAAACAGATGCAGAGAACCATAGGCAAGCACAGTACTGAACTCCTGGAGTCTAGTTGAAGAGAGAGAGGAGGGAATATATGAACAAGTGGGATCAAGATCATGATGGGGAAATGCACAGAGGCAGCTGCCATAAGCTCGTGGGAGCTCACATACTCTGGACAGATAGGTAGAAAGTAGGCACAAGACAAATCTAGGCCTTCTGCATCTGAGTGAGAGTTGTGGAGCTTGGTCTTTTGTGGGACAAGGTACCAAAACCTGTCCCTGACACATGAGCTGTATCTTTGGAACCTATTCCCTATGGTGTGATGTCTTGCCCAGAATTGATGCAAGAGAGAGGAGCTTCTTTCTGCCTCAACTTTATATGCCTTATTTTGTTGATCCCTGTTGTGGGAGCTCCTTCCACTCCTTCAGCCAATAGCAGCTGAGATACCAGCCCATTGGGGCATGGTCTCTCTCCCTTTAAAAAAGCGGCCACTTCCCTCTGCTCTCCGTCTGGCTTCCAGCTCCAGCTCCACTTCCGAAGACTAGGCTACCTTCCTGATTGCACAAAGGGCTGTTGTCTGGGACGGTGATCTGTAAGTTCTTCCCTCTTAAATAAATAACCATTCTATTAATCATAATTCTAAACTAGTGTGGGATTGTTTGTGACTTATGCCTTCAGATTCCCATAGGAGGCCTAACAACTTTGAATGGACATGGGGGAGCAATAGATGAGAAGAGGTAGAAGGGAGGTGGGGCAGGGAATAGGAGAAGAGGAGGAAGGGGAAACTGTGTTAGTATGTAAAATTAATTAATTGATTTAAAAAATCAACAAAAATTAAATAGATGTGTTTTTTTTCATGTGATTCTTAAAGCCCTGAAATATTTGAAGATTTAGCATTGAGGTAAATTGTTATTGTAAAAACATAAAAAGATAATTCTACCTTGCTTCAGTTCCTATTTAAACTCATGAAACCCATTGTTCTGTCTCAACCTCTAGGATGCAATGAGTCTTCACACAGAGATTTTTCTAACCACAATAACATGTATGTATCCTAGTGGAAGTGAGATTTTTAAGTCAGAATGCCCATGTAAATAGTAACCAAATGAGTGCTTGCAAGAAAATTTCATTATATGTTGGTTCTTGAGCAGCTCTTTTAGAAACTGCTAAAGTCGAGATAAACTTTATTCAAAATCAAGATTTTTGTGTTACCAAATGTTACATGTATGCTTTGTTTACTTCACATGATTTGATGATAACATGGAGAGGGTGAGCCAAAATACATAAAAACCTTTAAACCCTTGTGACTAACAAGGACACAGAAAATAATCTAAAAACACCATTCTCCAGAGATAATATGACATTTAACTCACTTCCTTTCACAGAAAAATAGAGTACCAATTAATTATATGGATGAGGTTATGGAAAAACAATGTCAATAAAAATAAAAATATAAAGAGTAAACATATATGGACTAGAGAAATTTCTGAGGAGTACAGAGCACACACTGATCTTGCAGAGGACCTAAACTTTGTTTCCATGTCCTTTACTGGGTATCAAACAACCACCCATAACCTCAGTTCCAGGGGGATCCATTTTATTGGCTATAGATTAGCTAATGTAGTTGAATAGGATCACCCAGATTGACTGTTATATGTGTGTGTGAAAAGTAAGCCACTGAGATTAAAAGATTCTACCCACCAATATGCTCTGAGGTATGATAAAGATTATTTAGTTCAATGGCTTTACTTTTGGAATAAACAGGTCTAGAATGCTTTTCAAAATCACAGTTCTTGTCAGTGCTAGAGGTCTTAAGGAAACATAAATCTTTTAGTTTAATTTCTCATCGTGAGGTCATTGGGTGTATTGCCTCTGTATAACTTTGCAGATGGCTATGACATACTGTTGGTATTTGGTTTATATCATGAAAAACATCTTACTGATTAGCTAAAGATGGGTCTGGCCACTCTTTTGTTGCTGTTTGTTTTTTATTTTTGTGCATGTGTGCGTTTTGTTTTGTCTTGTGTTAATGTGGTCCTCTTAGAGACTTTCAACCAGTATTTCTGTGGCAGAGTGAAGAGCTTTGTGAAGAAATCAGTGATAATGCTGCAATTCTGCGGAACATTTCTGATGCTGACTGCATGAAGTTAGTATAGACTTAACAAACTAATAATTGGTGTGGAATTTCCCCCTGTATGCTATGAATATGCTTTATTATCATGAGTTAATGAAGAAGCTGCTTCGGCCAATGGCTTATCAGAGCAAAGCCAGGCAGGAAATCCGAACAGAGATAGAAAGAGAGAGAGAGACAGAAAGTGATGTCACAGAGAAGCTATGTAGCTGACTCTCAGAGGAGGTAAACATGCCTCCACCATGTTGGATGGGGCAGAAACAACAAGCAGGGCCACGAAGTTGGTCCTAACTATACTCACTTAGCATTTAAAAAAAAAGCTCCTGGTCAGAAAATGTTTACAGATACACAATAAAGACAGATTCAGGTAAAAATAAATAAATAAATAAGACCTCTAAATGGGCCACACTGTCAGATAAATGTTCACAGGCTTTGGAGAAAAAAATAAGAAAGTATAGGCAGTTAAAAACCAATTAGTTCAGAAAGTAAAACAAAGTCATTAAAGAATCAGTAAAAGTGATATAAAAGAGTACAGATAGTAATAAATTAAAGGGATAAAGTAAAATAAGCCTCATAAAGATGGAATATACACATAGAGTCTTATTATGTATACTATTGTGTTTTCTTTGAGCTTTTTAACTGCAGAGAGGTGTTTGATTATGGGGGCTACTAAGCTAAACCAACATATAGGTATCTTGACTCAAAAATTTGAGTCTAAGGATATAATACTGCTTTGGAAATGAGTTTCTGCTTTTGTTTCTACAAAAGATGGGAACCTATGGATTCTTTTCAGGCTAATGTGGTTTGATGAAAAAATATGCCCCAAAGGTCTCTATGAACCCTAAAACTAGGTCACTCAACAAATATCAGGAAGCAATTTGGAAAAATCAGCCCCTAAATTCCCAAAATAATTGTTCGAAGATGTTTATTTTCTATTAAAGAGGGATATAATATAGAAATAAATTGTTTGTATTGATATGGATCTTGGACTATTTATACAAATTTATGGTTGATTCACTACACTATGTATATGTATTTATGCCATTGTTTAATGTATTATGTTTATATATCTCATTAAAAATGTAATATATAATTGAAAATTAAATATTAATAGTCATTTATAATAGTCAAACTAATAGTGATGTTACTTAGGTTTTCTAAATATACAAAGATATATTTCAATTAGACAAATAATCTTCAATACTTCAAAGATTATGGAATATGGTATGTAAAATCTTTTAAGAGCTTAGACTTTTCATGACAATGAGACACATCTTCTGGCAGCACCAATCTACTTCAAGAGGATGATGGGCATTGAAGAGGCTCCTTATGGAATTTTTAAACATTTGGGCAAGAAATTGCTCTTGTCTGGACTGCTTGATGTTATGTTGTATAAACTGGACATGTAGGAACCACAGATAAATGACTGCTGGACTTGCCTGAGGAAGATAAATTAATCCTTCGGTGTTCCTGCTTCACAGAAAAAAACAATACTACCATATATTCTGCAAGACACAAAACAAAGCAACTGCTAAACTTTGTCATTATAAGACAGAACAGATCTTCAAATTTCCTGCTTCATGGAAATTTCTGCAAGATACTATAGTCCTATAGGCTGAAGATAGATGCCCCAACATTACAAAAGAACTTTGGGTGACTATCTAGGCAGCAAGATGTCTCTAAAAATTCTAGTTATGGAAAGTGCTTAATTCCTCTTCTTGTTTACTTATAGCCTTTTGGGGTCTTTGAATCATTAAAGATAGGTATAGTTTTTCTTAACTATGATGAAGAATAAATTAGATACAAAAATTTAGATTCACAAAGATAGAATATATGACTAAATATTGTAACTGTAATTTTTGCTTAATACCTATTTTTATATGTAATATTCCTATGTTAAAGTTAAAACCTTCCTTTTCAATTAGACAAAAAAGGGAAGATAATAAAGGATTTCCCTATGTAGGCTATAAATATGTTTCATTACCATTGGTTAATTTTAAAAAGCTGATTCAGCAAATGGCTTAGCAGAGCAAAGCAAAGCAGAAAATCTAAACAGAAATATATAGAGTAGGCTAAGTCACAGAGATGTCATGTAGCTGTCAAAGGAAAAGAACATACCACCTGAAAACTTACTGGTAGTTCATAGCCTCATGGTAATACACAGATTAATATAAAGGGGTTAATTTAAGATATAAAAACTAGCTAAATAAGCAAAAACCATTGCCCAAACAGTGTTAAAATTCATAAAGTTTTGTGTGATTATTCTTGTCTGAGTAGCCAGAAAATGAGCATGCAGTCTCCATCCACCTATGAATAGTACTAATTAGCACTGACCTTACTTTAGAAGCCAAACACAATTCATGGCCTTCAGTCTGTCTTAATTTGCAATCAACTGGTTAAAACTATATGGAATGCCAAGTCACACTCAGACTTGGATTCTGGCTGGAGAAATTCTCAGAACTCAGTATAGCTATGTACATACATTAATCATTCATTTGTGTGTGTGTGTGTGTGTGTGTGTGTGTGTGTGTGTGTGTGTGCATTCTATAGAGCATGGGAAGAGGTAAAGAGGCAATACTTATCAGTCAGTTCTCACCATACACCTTGTTTCAAGGCAGTTTCCATCATTTTGCTGCATGCCAAATTTTCATGACAAGCTGACCCCATGAATTTCTGAGTAATTTTCCTTTCTCCACCTCTCATTTCACTAGAGGGGTGCTAGAATTACATTTGTACTCTGTTACATCTTGTGCTCTTGGGATCTCAGCCCAGATTATAACACTGGTGTGGCAAATATTTTTGTACCCATTAATCCATCTCTCCAGTCCAGTAGCAATTGTATTAAAATTATACAAACCAAGCATAGTTAGATAGACTGAGAGAACAATGTCTCAGGGGGTCTTTAGAATAGAGCTTTTATTTTTTTTCTCCACATGGAATCTATATGGGTTTTTATCCTGTCACACTGATGTACTTGGTAATCAGTAAGCTCACATCAGTTTATTTCCAGAGTTAACTTGTGACTTGCTCCCTCCCCTCTATTCCTTTCCCAGTAGTAGAACAGTCATTCAGACACTGTATCTCGAAGGCCATTTTCTAGTCATATTACTGATCACTCTGGCATCATGAATATACAACCGGGGCCATTTCAAGTATAGTCTAAAAGCCTACTTTGAATAGCAGACTGTCCCATCACTAAGGAATATGAGACCCTAGACATTTCCTAAGAGTGATGAAAAGCCAAGGACAATGGCACTTGGTTTTGATCCTACTGCATGAACTGGCTTTGTGGGAGTCTAGCCTGTTTGGATGCTCACCTTCCTAGACCTGGATGTAGCGGGGGAGGACCTTGGACTTCCAACAGGGCGGGGAATCTGACTGCTCTTTGGACTGGAGAGGGAGGGGGAATGGAGTGGGGGGAGGGGGAGAGGAGTGGAGAGGAGGGGGAAGGAAATGGGAGGCAGGGAGGAGGCAGAAATTTTTTCAATAAAAAAAGAGTGATCTGGGATAAAAATCAGATGAATAATTTATAAAGATAATAGTTAGATATTATACATATAACATATAATATACATGGTGTGTTTCTCATTTTCAAAACATAATTCATTAAGACAATAAAATACTTCATCTACAATAGGCCATTTAAAGAGGAAACTGAATAACATTATGTAGGCCATGTAAAATTATGCATAGAGTCATTGTTATGCTATCATCGTTTGTACAGAAGTACAATAACCTCTGCAAATTTCCTGAGCTTCAGTTTAGTAATGAAAGATATAGAGAATGGATTAGTAGCATTTAGTAGCAGTCATGCACATCATTGGAAATCCAACCTCTTAATTTAGACTCCTAAACTGTCTTTCAAACACAACACACACACACACACACACACACACACACACACACACACATACACCAAGAGCTTAAATTGACAGAGACTATTAACTGAAAGCATTGTAATCATCCTAGGAATTATTAGACAATGAAAGGGTTCAGATGCCATAGGGAATACAATTAATTACTATCCATCATTCTTACTTGTACTTAAAATTCCTCTTTCTGAAGGAAACCCTTGAAATTTAGACAATTTTACACTACTATTTGAGTTCTATGAAAAATGTAGTTGTGATATATATTTAAAATATATAATGCTTAAAAATGAAAAGTTATAAATTTCTAAGACTTAATTAATTTTATGAGCATTTTTCTGCATTAATAAATAGATATACTAATTATGTGTATACATAAACATGTATACAACACTAACACATATATATATATATATATGTATTTATGTATGTATATATGTATGTATGTATGTATGCCCGTAAATTTCTTGTCCCCAACCTGATCCATGAGCATGGGAGGTCTTTCCATCTTCTGATATCTTTTTCAATTTTCTCTTCAAAGACTTGAAAGTTTTAACATACAGGTCTTTCACTTTCTTGGTTAGAGATAACACAAGATAGTTTATATTGTTTGTGGCTATTGTGAAGGGTGTTGCTTTCCTGATTTCTTTCTCAACCTGTTTGTTGTTCGTATATAGGAGAGTTACTAATTTTTTAAGTTAACATTGTATCCAACCACTTCACTGAAGGTGTTTGTCTGCCAAAGTAGTCCTCTGGTAGAAGTTTAAGGATCACTTATGTAAATTATCGAATCATCTGCAAATAGTGTTACTTTGACTTCTTCCTTTCCAATATGTATCCTCTTAACCTCCTTCAGTTACTTATTGTTCTAAGACCTCATTACTTTATTGACTAGATATGAAGAATGTGGAAAACCTTGTCTTGTTTCTGATTTTAGTAATCCTCTTTTAAATTGTTCTTCATTTAAGTCTATATTGCCTTGCTGCAAACTGATGTGGCATTCCCCTCTGTATGCTATCATAAGGTCCACTCCATGAGATGGTACCAATATCTGATACTGCTTGGCTGAACACGAACCAGAGAAGAGATAACCCAGAATCCTATGGTAAAATCAATTTCTATTGGTCTTTAAAAATAAACAAAAAGTAATAAAAATATTCCTGATGACATTCTGTATTACTCATAGATGGATACCTCATTCATACACCATCAGAGAAAATTCCTTGTGTAGCATATGGAAACAACTCTGTAAAGACCCACAGCCAGATGTCAGTGTATGTGTGTGTGTGTGTGTGTGTGTGTGTGTGAGAGAGAGAGAGAGAGAGAGAGAGAGAGAGAGACAGAGAGAGAGAGAGAAGAGAGAGAGAGAGAGAGAGAGAGAGAGAGAGAGAGAGAGAGAGAGAGAGAGAGAGATGACCTTGGAACAGAAAGCTCTAAATAAGTTGTCTCCATCAAATTCCTACCCTCAGAATGTCATGGAAAAGGAGGGAGGTGGAATGGGAGAAACAGAGGGAACAGAAGACACCAAGAGAACGAGGCCCTATAAAACAAGTGAGCAAAGCTCATATGAACTCAAACAGATTGAAGAAGCAATCACAGGGCCTACATGGGTCTGTACCAAATTTCTGTATATATACTATAGCTTTCAGTTTTGTACTTTCATGGGACCCCTGAATGTGTCAATACATGGGTCTCTGATTCTTGTGCCTTCTCTTGGCACTCCTTTATTTTTCTATTGGCTTGTCATGTTCAACATTGATATGATGGTTTCTGTCACATTTTATATATTTTATTTTGTTATTTTTTAACTATAGAGTTCCTTTAATCATTGGTCATCTCTTACTGACATCAGAACTACCCTCTTGTAGTTGAGACGCCCAGGTTTAATCTGATGAAGAAAACTGATTTTTTTCCCCTTATCAGGTATAAATGATGATAGATTTTGTTATTAATTTTTACCCTTGTGGCTAGATTTACATTCATTTATTCATTTATTAGATAAAATACACAAAGTAATATATAAAAGATTAAATAATTTTCATTTCAAAGTCAGACAGAACTGACCAAAAACAGCAAGAAGTGATCCCAATAGAAGGCAAAAGAATCAGAGACCCATTTATCCATCACTCAGAAATCCCACAGAAACACTAAAGTGGAAGCCATAATGTAAGTGCAGAGGACATGATGCAGATCAGTGCAGGCCGTGTGCGTGCTGCTTCAGTTTCAATGACTTCATATGAGCTTTGCTCGTGTCGATGTAGAGGGCCTTATTTTCTTGATATCCTCTATCCCCTTGGGCTTTTACACTCTTTGTACTTACTTTTCCATGGAATTCTCTGAGTTCTGAAGAGAAGCATTTAATGGAGCTGTCCCATTTTGGATTGAAAAATCCAAAGTGTCCCATTCTGGCTATGAATAATATCTGGTTATGGGTCTCTATATTTGTTCTGATCTCTGCA
Organism: Microtus agrestis; assembly: GCA_902806775.1. NCBI lineage: Eukaryota > Metazoa > Chordata > Mammalia > Rodentia > Cricetidae > Microtus > Microtus agrestis. The sequence continues at coordinate 753,691 of CADCXT010006384.1, read as the reverse complement.
GGAGGAAGCATCTCTGATTATTTTTTGAACCAGACATTGATTTATGAGTAAAGCAGAAAATAATCAGGGGTCAATTTTATTACTACATATTTTCTTTTTGTTGTTTTCTCTTGGAACCATGTTATTTTCTAATGAGAGAAAGAAAGGGAGTGGATTCAGATGAGAGATGAAGTTGGAAGGAGCTTGGAGGAATAAAGGAAAGGGGAATTGTATTCAGATTATATTGTATGAAAATTTACTGCCTGCATGTCTGTTCTCTTTGAGTTCAGGAAAAGCAAGTAGACTCCTTGAACTGTGAGTATAGAAGGTTACATGTTGCCACGTGGATACTGGAAGCTCAACCCAAGTACTTTGAAAAAGGATATATTGCACTTAACTGCTGAGTCCTCTTTCTTCACCAAACAAGGAGAGTTCAATCTGGTGCCCACATTAGAACTTAGAAACTTTACTGTGGCCATAGTAAAATTCTTAATTAGAATGCCATCAGACTTCTTAAAACTGCATAAACTGTTCATTTAAAAATCATGTCCAACTTAGTCAATAAATACCAAACATAGCATTCATAAAAGAAAAATGAAATAACTCAACTTGATAAAATCATAATGTATAATGGACCAAAAGACCACTTATTTACATTTTGCTTAGGTCACCAGGTAAATATGCTTTTCTTTACAGCACCTGTAGGCCAGGGTCTATAAGTAACTATTGTTTTTAATATACTAATAGGATACTGTCCCCCCTAGAATTGCTATTTGTTTTGTTCCAGCTGTAGGTAACATGTTTTTGTGATTGTATCTGTATAAGTATCTGAATAAGCAGATTGTAGAAGAAATTCTATATTTTGGATCATGATTTCAGAAATTTCTGACTAGATTTAAATTCTCTATGGCTATACACCTGCAGATGTGACCATAAGGTTATCTTCGAATGGTTTAACTGAGGATTGGAAAGTTGCCTTAAATGTAGGCAGCTTTATTTCATTCTCTAGAGCAGGGGTCTTGGCTTGAATATCAGAAAGAAAGCTGGTTGGGCACCACCCTTTATCTCTCTATGTCCTTGACTATAGATGCCAGACAGCCAGTCACCTCTTATTCTTGCTAGTGCATCTTCACCTTCCTGAAAGACTGTATCCCTTCTTAAACCATGAGTAACATCATGCCTTACTTCCTTCAGATGCTATTATGGGATTTTATCATGTGAAGGCTGAAGCTGCTCATTTGTTCCCAGCCGCCTAGACTCTAAATACCACATAGAAACTAAATTATTTGCAATACTGTTTGGCCAATAGGTTGAGTGTATTTCTAGATAGTCTTACATCTTAAATTAACCCATTTCTACTAACCTGTTAATCACCACGTGGTTGTGGCCTACCAGTAAGGTTCAGTCTGGTAATGTTCAGTCCGGTGTCAGGCGTCTGTTTCCTGTGGTGGCTACATGGCTTCCTCTTTTACTCTGCCTACTCTCTCCTCCTTTATCTGCTTGAAATTCCCTGTTCTGCTAAGCCACTGGCCAAAATAGCTTTATTCATTAATCAATGAAAGCAACACATACACAGAAGAACTTCACACACACCATTTCCTTTTTCTGTTTAAATAAAGAGGAAAGTTTTAACTTAACATAGGAAAATTACATATAACAAAACAGGAATCAAGCAGGAATTACAGTTAAAATATTTTATCTACTTTATCTTATATCATAACTAAGGAAAACTGTAACTATAACTTTCTATTCTTCAACTCCATTAAAGACTACATAAAAATAAAATATTACATAAGTAAACAGAAAGTGCCTTGTAAGCAACTTCTAAAACTCTAGAATTGACAGAGGCATCTCGCTGCCAGGACAGTCACCAAAGTTCTTTTGTACAATTGGAGCATCCATCTTCAGCCCATAAGCCAGTAGTATTAGTCAGACTTTTTCATGAAGCAGGAAATTTCAAAGACAGTTCTAACTATATTGGCAGTTTGTTAGTTACTTTCTTCTGGGTCCTGCAGAATGTGTGACAGACTCGTTCATGAAACAGATACTCAGAAGGAATGTCTCACCTTTAGTCAAGTTCAGCAGTCATTTTTCTGTGGGCCCTACATGTTCATTTCATATAGGATAACATCAACCAGTCCATCCAAGAGCAGTTTCTTGCCCAAATGGCTAGCAAACTCCATAAGGAGCCTCTTCAATGCCCATTATTCTCTTGAAGTTGATTGGTGCTGCCAGAAGCAGATGTGTCTCATTGTCATGAAAATGTTTCCTAAGTTTTCCAAACATTTTAAATGCCATATTCTGCTGGTCTTTGAAATTATTTGCATTTTATAATTGCTTAGCTATTGCTTTTAGTCCTTTTTTTATTTTTTCAGCCTGTTTTTGAATACAGTGGATCTAGAGGAAATTTACTCTATTCTGGAGATATTTGTCATTGTTGAGAGAGTATTTAAGGGCAGAACACACAAAAAAAGTTTGAAACTTAGACATGGTACCATCACTGTCATTTGACTCTTTAAAACAACAAGGGGAAAAAAACTATATATCGTTGGAACTCAGAAAAAAATCCATTTTTATATTCGATATACTACTGAAATATCTCTTAATATACACACACATATAAATATAGCCTGAATAAAACATTCCATATGTTGTATCCTGATAGATTCTTACAGTATGACATTTTGTAACTAGTATTTCCATGTCTCTTAAGACTTTGCTTTCCAGTATCAGTCTCCACTGCAACTGAGTTAATTCTGTTCAATTATGCACCTATTTGAACAAAAAATAATAATAGTAATATTAACTTCTTTTAAAATGTTACTTATTTCTGTTTTGTGTTTTAAAAGCTATATCCTTAGAAGAATGTAAAGGGCTAATACTTAAAATATTTGCACAATGCCCACTCAAGTCTTACGTAAAAGTGATAGAATATGAATTGTTTTTCTCCACTGTTATCTGGATTTAGTCAGTGGAGGAAGAAAAACTGTCTGGTTGACATTTCTTGTATTTTATGTGGAAGCAGTTTCGAAATTTCATTTCACTGAAGGAATTCAGTTTTTCTTACAAAGCATTGAATGCCCAGCAATACACTCTTCTGACTTAACAGATGATTATAATATTCATAACTGGATATATCTATAAACATTTAAGACTTCTATAGAAGGGCAATGGGACCAGGGAAAGGAAAAAATGAAAACAAAAAGATTATTTCTTATTAAAGTCCTCTAAAAAGAGTATGAATTATACAACTTTAGGGCATATTTACCACTAGATTAATGAAAATTTATTCACAAAACTCCCTAGGAGCAGAGATCAGAATATACTATTTACATTTTTCATTTCGCATATTATAAATTCATACATGACAATATGTTATATACTTAAAAGACCAGCAGGCAGATTTTGAATAAGAAATGAACTTTGGGTCTTGTTTTGATGTGTAGTGACATGTGGAAAATCACAAGTGTTTAAAATGCTTACATCAAATCTAAAAAGTTATCTTGCTGGCAAGACAGGGAATGAGACATTAAAGTCTTGAGGAGACAACATTGTTTTATAAATATATTTTTTTCCTGCAAATACATTCATTTTTGCACCTCTTGATCTGAGGAGGCTTTTTCCATATGAATTTTTTTGTGAAGCCATTGAGGGACCCATCATTGTAAAAGAAGAGCAGAAATGTCATTCGAAGAATGTGTAGATGGTGTCTTAAGTAAAGTTATTAGGTTAAGAACTCAAGATTCTGGATTGCTTTTCCTAGTGTCAGAACTAAGTAGCTAACATTTAGGTTATACTGATGTATTCCAGTTTAAACATTTTTAAACAATATTTTTCTGAGGTGAGAATATTGTTGATACAGTATTTTGAGTTGCAGTGAGAGATTTGATGAGATTAAATGACTAAAGAAGTTTCCCCTCATCATACTTCAGTAAGAAATTCTAAGGAAATCATACATCTTGATTTTTTGAAAGAAAGAAAGAAGTGATGTTTATGCATTTCTGCCTAAAACAGAAGACATTTTTTAAATTATTTATGTGGAAAATATTTATGTGTGCAAAACAAACAAATAACATTAAGTCATTCTGTTTTGGTAACCACATTAGTGTGTTACATGACACTTATGTGGTAACCATATTGCTATGTGAAAATTATTTTTCCAAAACAAACAGCTAAATATTTTCCATAAAATTCTTTCCTCAAATAAAACAATGCAAAAATATCTAGAAATTTTTGAAAATTAAAAAACAAAAAATAAAAACTATTTATGACCTCAACATTAACCTATGTTATTAATTAGTACTCAGTAACATAAATATTCAAATAACAGTCATCAAGATAATCCTGCATTATACTCAGTTTATTTATGTGAATAAATTCTCTCCTATATATTAAAGATAGATATGATCTTATCAAATACTATTAGCCTTTCTTAAACCATATATAATGGAGAAAATGCATTTACTAATAATTAACTCCCCTCTACCATGCAACAGCAATATACAATCCTTATAATAATCTATTAATTTGTATATTTCATGTTAAGAAAATACTTACAATTACGGTCCCTGTCTTCAATTTACTTTAATTCATATAACTTATCTTACAACTCAGTCACTATGTTCCCACACACACAGGCACACAGAAAATAATATCAAAAGTGCAAACTCTAATTTGGTTTTCTTTCCAAAAATTTATAATTTTGGATGAATTTCACTTGTGTGCAAGGGTCTCATTAATATGACCTCTACTAGGCATCTGTCCTATCAACAGACCCATAGGTTCTGGAAGCAAGTGTAAAATGGATTTTTTGTTGTTATTTTATAGAAGTTTTCGGGAAAATAAGTCAGTGTATTTCACCAGAGTAGCTAAACACTGCACTCCTATTTCTGCTGCTTGTTAGGAAAGAATTACTTTCATTCACTCATTCATTTCAGGGGCCAGACACTTTGAGACAGTTGTAATAGTGAAACAAACAGATATGATGCCCTGATCTCTTCTCCGTGGGTCTTGGAGTTTCATAATGTCAAAGTTACTCAGATGAAAATAGAAAGCAGATGAGAGCAATATGCATGAAGTATATCTGCTTCAGATATAAAAGGTGAAGCTATCTGTGCTTATAACTTATCAATTTATTTTGCAGCCAAAATTTTGTTTGATCCTTCTAAATAAACATGCTTCATGCCTGTGTGAGAGGATTTTTTCTTTAGAAACAGAAGGTTCAGATTCCCTCTTATGATTCTGTTCTTTGTGGTTCAAATTCCTAGAGTAACCAAGCTTTGGTTGTAGTTATTTAATTAAAGATGTCTCCTCAGAGTCGATAAAACCTTTGAAACTTTTGTGCTTGAAGCATATGATCATGGTTTGAACACCAGTAGACAGTAGAGATTTTATTCTCATTTAAGTAACAAATAAAGAGATATATACAGATCAGTATTTTGCTCCTCTGTGCTGGGTCCATTTCCTTAGGGCTTCAGTTTGGATGTTGCACTTTCAACAAAGACCAATGAGTTCAGGGTTTGTTTCTCAGGATGGTGCGATAGGGACCAGGTAGAACTGCTGCTAGAGAGCCCGATGGGAACTCTTCAATCATTTTACAGGATTAGGCTTGACTTCCCATCTATCCCCTCCTCCCTCATGCAAACTAAAATCCTTTGCTGCTACCCATGTCATTGCCATTGTTATCCTTATAAAGACCTGACAACAACCAAGAAGTCTTTCATCAGAGTTAAGCAAGTGTGTGTAACATGTACTTTAACTTCCATGATCAAGAAATAAATTTTAATCTGTAAAAAAATGGCTAAATCGGGCACTTGACTACGTTAACACGGGGACTTAAATTTAACTGAAACATCAAAATTCTTTGATGAATCTTTATTTATTAAGTTCTAATTTAATAAATTGCCTTTATTAGTGATATTTACTATAAATACTTAATAGCATATTGCTAGTAATAAAGTCATTAATTAATTATAGCATCTATCTTTTACAATCATGCAGCATGCATCAAAGACTACGAGGCTCCATGACAAATACAGACAATGCACTAGTTAATATTAATAACCACTAGAACTAACTTCCAAAACTTGATTCCGTTAAAATTCCTATCTTTAATTGCATACACTAAGAATTTTATTCAGTAATTCAATGGACATTTATAACTGACTGAGGAAAAAGTCTTAAATAAAGGGTTGCCAATAATGTTTGTATAACAAGGGTATAGGATAAAATACACAGGAAAATGAAAAAAAGTCTGAAATGTATTTAATATTAATGTATGGAGCTTTTTTTTTTCTTACATGAGGAAAAGACACTTGCTAAGCAACCAATCAAATAGACTTAGGCTTTCTGTAAAAAAAAAAAAAAAAAACATGGCTAAATCGGGCACTTGACTACATTAACACAGGGGACTTAAATTTAATTGAAACATCAAAATCTTTTGAAATTTTTTCACTCAAATCAAAATTTCTAAATAGAAAATGTGATGAAGTAACAGACTTAAGGCACTGTGTTACAGAAACCCTTCTATTTTCTCTAAGAGACTCAAAATTGAAAAGTCAACAAATGCATTCAGAAAGAGAGGGAAAAAGAGAAAGATTTGTGAACTGTGGTGGTTTGAAAGAAAATGGCCTCCACAGGCCCATAGGGAATGACCCTACTAGGAAGTATGGCCTTGTTGTCTTTGTTGTAGAGGGTGTGGCCTTGTTGGAGGAAGTGTATCACTGCTGGATAGGCTTTGATGTCTTATATGTTCAGTTACTCCCCATGTGACTGACAATCTCCTTTTGCTGAGTTTCAAGATGTAGAACTTTCAGCTATCCCTCCAGCACCATGTCTGCCTGCACACTGTCATGCTTCCCACCACAAAGACAATAGACTAAACCTCTGAACTCTAAGTCACTCCCAATTAAATGTTTTGTTTATAACAGCTGCAAGGAGAACTCTAAGAGGTACTCATGGATCACCCTGGATAGTTGAAATAGATAAGATCTCCTGGGTAAACTGGGGGCTGAGGGAGGGAGTATAGGAGAGAGAATGGGGATGAGAACATGAGGGAATGGAATGATCAAGTCGGGGGAAGGATTAAGAGAACAATAAAAGAGATATCTTGAGAGAGGGAGCCATTGTGGGGTTTAGGAGAAACCTGGTGCTAGGGAAGTTTCCAGGAATCTATAAGGACATCCCAGTTCACAGAATTTCATTTTCAGATATCCCTTTAAATATATGAGTTTCTTGCCCATGCTACAAAAGCCATTCTATTTCTGCTTGATATATTTTCTGTGGATGTGGTAATTGTTCAAAACAACAGCAACAAAAATCTAGAAATTAGACTGGACAAATGTTGATTTCTGAAGCAGAGTTTGCCTCTCCCCCCCCCCCCGCCTCAGACTAACCAGTTTCCCTCAATTTCATAGACACCATTCATAATTCTGGTAGTCATTTTTATATGTGACTTGTTGATAGGATTAGCAATGAACTTGCTATCTGAAAGCTTCAACTGAGGATCAAGCACACAAACATAAAAGTACTATTGCTTCTGGCTGGAATGTAAAATGAGAGCTATGTGACTGGATTAATATTTCAAGTGAAATGAGGCTATTATAATTAATCATTTATATATTTGCCGATTTATGTATAAGTATGTCTACCCAAACCAGGCTTGAAAAAGTTCTGTTGATTTACTCTTCTTCCATACGACCCAGTTAAATCGTCTCTTCACTAGAAGTGGGTTCTTCGTTACATAGAGGGAACAGTCTTCTGATTTTGTCAGACTTATTATAAGACTACATACTTGACAGTACTACTCATCTTTTTATATCTAGTCATTGACTTCCTGATACAATCGATTTGAACAGGGTTCTAAATGGAAGACAGGTAAAGCCACTGTGAGCAGTATTGCATAAGAGTGGGGAGTGAGCTTTGAAAGGATACCAGAGTTTTATCAAATACAGATAAGGTGGAAATCCCAGCTTGAAGTCTCCTCAGCTCAGGATTGGACCACAGATCTGTCCTGAATCTTGATTTACCAAGCAGCTGGTAACAGCCATAGACTTCTGGACTTCTCACTGCTAAATCCAGATATTTCTCAGGAGGTCAGGAGTCTGAGCTCATAGGAGCATTTCCTGCCCTACTGATATTTCAGTTACTCTCTTGTTATCCCTTGCTTCCATTATTCCAAGTCTAAGTAAGTGTGATTGACAGAACCAACCCATGCCTATGCTCTACCAGCAATAAAACTGAAAACTATATGCCTTTCGCTGTCACTGTTCAGTCTGCAATCTCCCCGGTAGCAGACAGAAGTTCAAATATGGTTTGAGCCTGAAAGGTTCATGCATTTCAATGACAAACACCCACGTTTTTCCTCCTGGAAATTAGACTATCAATTAAGGTGCTGATAAAATTGCCAAGATCTGTTTGGTGGTTGTTTATTCATACATAAATTTGAAACAGGCTACAGAATAACTTGTTGGAAATCTGAAAAAAATTGCTTCAATCCAAAATTTTAGATCAAAATTACCTCTTAGATTCTTTTAGACAAGAGAGAGCTTAAGTTGCATTTGGTTACCTGATAGCTAACTGCCTGTAAGCTCACAAATAAGAAACATATGTACTACCCTGCCCTATGTTTTATGGTATACAACAATCTGGATTCTTTGATAACCAGTAGTTTATATTCTTCTAAAGTATTACTTGGATTGTAAGTATCAATAAAAGTGGTTAGAAAACAAGATTGAGTCTGTAGACTATAAGATCTACTGTATCTCAGCTGAATTTCCAATGTGTGTATCTGTCACATTGAGACCAAAAGTGTTTGCTTAGGTATTGTAAGTCACATTCCTACACATAGCCCTTGGACACTCAAAATTGAAGAGTTTAACCAATTTTCTGTTCTGAAATGAAATATTTTGCCAGCAGTTTCTGCTGTGAGTGAAATTGACTTAGATTATAAAATCTACAGTCACAGAAAGGGTCAGAGGTAAATCACAGCACTACAGGAGCATGTCTCCTGCTAGCTGAAAACCAGTGTGAACAGGAAATGGAGGACATGAGGGGAAAAAAATCAACAACAAGTTAAAAGAAGCCATAATACTACATATATGTATGTTACCTTTCACACTCTGCCTCACTACAGATAGGATGCTGGCATTTGACTTCAACTTGATTCTTCTGTAAAATTTAAATTAAATTATGTACAAATGGCCCTACATAAAGGTTTTGTTAATTTTCTAATTTAAACATTCATCATTCAGTATATAGCATTTATAAGTACTGCCATAGAATATTGAGAATGAGATTCCCAAAAGAAATATAACATCTGCTATGTCCTCATGTTGAAATCACACAAGCAAACCGAGAAATAACAGGAATAGGTGGATAATGATTATTGTGTATAATGTGCACACAGGCATAGACACAAGAAATCTAACTCATTGGATACCAGTTCTCAATCCTAAATGAGACTAGACTTTCTATAGTTCTAAGGGACAACTTCTTTCTTAACCATCAGTATGATAGTATACTATAAGTGTTAATCTCTAGATGAAAAAGATGATATCATTCTCTGATAAAAACTCTCAGTGTGTTTACTGTATCTCCCGTCATTTTTATTGTGTTTTCCAAAGCTGAATCCAAGCCTACATGCAACAGAAGTCTCTAGAATTTTCAGTACTGGTGACTTTTCTTCTTTATTTTTGTTTTACTATTCCCATCGCTGAGATACAAAATTTCAATTTTGAATGTATGTATGTGACCCTTAAGTCAACTATAGTTTGTTAATTATAGTTAATCATAAATTCTTATTGTAGTATTAAACATTGTTATTATACCTTTGAGTTATAATAAATACAATGATACCATTTACATATACTATTTTACATAGAAAAATAGTGGAAAGACTCAATAAGATATTTTTTAAAAATCTAATATTATTTCAGTTAATTAGTTTATAGTATTATTATTATTATTATTATTATTATTATTATTATATCTGACCTCTTCATTTAAGGTTAATTATATTGTGCAAAAACTTGAAATGCATGTTTACATTTATAGATACTTGACACCTATATAGATTCATGGGTCTTTATTTAAAAAAACAATAACTTTGTCTGTAGTCCAGGAACTATTGCTCCAAAACATGAGTAGTCGCCTTGCCTATTGAGTATCGGGTAAAAGAGTTCAACATTAATTATGCTATAATGTAAGCAGAGACTGCTCGTTCATTTTCTGGCCACCCAGACGCAAATAATCACACAGAAACTATATTAATTACAATGCTGCTTTGCCAATGACTCAGGCATATTCCTAGTTATTTCTAACATCTTAAATCAACCCATTTCTATAATTTTATATGTTACCATGAGGCTCATGGATTGTTACCTCTTGCTTCTTGGGCAGCAATATGGCATCTACCTTTGTTGGCAGCTACATAGCATCTGTCTGACGCTGCCTACTCTCTCTATCTCCTTTCAGATTTCCTGCCTGGCTTTACTAAGCCATTGGCCAAAACAGCTTTATTTACCAACAAATAGAAGCAACACATATACAGAAGTACATCCCACATCACTATGACGTGAAATAAAATGTCACTCTCATATGCATCTATTAAGGCCTACCTCTATAGATAATGGCTCTATTTTGGGAAAGTCTGGAAATTAAGGAGTCTGGCCACAGACGAAGGAAACAGGCAGGGTTGAGTTCTTGTGGCTATTTTATCCTTAGTGCCTTCCTTCTTATTAGATTCTTATTATTAGATGAAGAATCTCTGACACCAGTGCCTACCAAAATGATGTTTTTGGCAAGTGCATTGAGCCAAGCAACCATAGAACAAACTATCTGAATCTGTGAGTCAAAATAAATAATTCCTTCTTTTTCAGGTGTTTGGTCACAACAACTTAAAAGTAAATAACACCAACTATAATTGTTATAAATATGCTGTGTTCATGAAACAAAGAGAATATATCCTGGTTTGTATTTATGTGTGTTGTGGGAGCTGTGGGCCTCTTCCCACAGCCCGGCTCCTGGCCGCCTGCTAGCTTTACACCAGAAATAACAACACACAAATTGTATTCATTTAAACACTGCCTGGCCCATTATATCTAGCCTCTTCTTGGCTAACTCTCACACCTGGACTAGCCCATTTCTAATAATGTGTGTAGCACCCCAAGGTGCGCTTACCGGGAAAGATTCAGCATGTCTGACCCGGCAGCTTGCTTCATGGTATCTGCCCGGGAGAGGGGAGCATGGCCTCTGAGCTCACTTCCTCTTCCTCCCAGCATTCTGTTCTGTTTACTCCTCCCATCTATGTTTTAACCTATGAGGGCCAAGCAGTTTCTTTATTATAATTAACCAATGACCTTCCTCCATCATATATGTTAATTCTATTAAGGGTTGAGTTCAGTTGTCAGAAGAACACATATGCTTTTCCATCGTGAATGATAGTCATTAAGATTTTTTCCATATTTTCCTTAAAAAGATTTTAAATAAAACATTCTGGAATCAGTTACTTCATTTGGGAATAGCCAATCTATGTATGATAGATGAAGTTAATTAGAAATTTTCATTGGGGCACTAATACATGATTGTTTATAAACATATTAATCTAAAACAATATAGAAAAATGATTAGGTGTACCTATGATCCCAGCCCTCAATGCTAAGAGTGTCAATTGGTAAATTTTCTACTATTCTTGTATTGTTTCTTTAAAAATGTTGACATGTTATGGCCTTATTTTTTGTGTTTTTTTCTAGATATCCTTCATGTTTTCCTCTTTACCACATATTATTTATTGTTATAAAAAATACTGATACAAAAGTATCTGAAAAGATGTTCTATAGTAGTTCACTTACATAGTATAACAAATACTTAATGGTTCACAGTAATTCCCACAAATAAATTGCAAGGGTCTCTGCAAACACCATGGCCAGCAGATTATTGGTCCATGAGAGGCAAGAAGGTAATTCAAGTTCAGCACAATTCAGTAACTAGTGTTGGTTCAAACTTCAACTGTGTAATCCCAAGTATTTTATTTTAGGCACATTGAAGTACAACACAATCTAGTGAAAAAGTTTCAGTCCCCTGTGTACAACAATATGGCATCTCAAATATATTTATATTTTCTTTTGAACTTAAGATTTATGTTAAGATAGTGCACAGTGCACCTAGTGGGTTCATGGGGAGGGCAGATATCAAGCTCCTTCTTAATGGGCACACATTTCAAAGAAAGCTCATTGAACTGTCAATTTTGTTCTGACATACAATGAACATTTTCAGTGATGCATACATCTTGTTAATTTTAATGTATTTCTGAAGAAACATGTTTCTCGACTTAAGAGAGCTTTCTTTGAAAATATTCACAGCTGCCTTGGTTTGCAATCTCCTCTTCCTTCAAGAAGGCACACCTGTTCAGCTAGAAGAGCCTGTTTGTGGTGCCGGATTTCATTCGCGCTATCTAAAGGGTAAGCTTCCAGATCACTTCAAATGCATTTGCTCAATTGTTATAGGTAACCTGCTTTGTTAAAGTTACACACACATCATATGCATTGACATTCAAAGGATTTGTCATAACTAAATAAACTCCTACAAAAGGATGATAAGAGTTATACTAACCTAACTCCCATGCAACACAAAGCAGTTTTTTGGTCCTTGAGCCGCCCAAACACAGTGTCATATAGCTCTCCTGCTTACTTATTGGGGGAAGTTCTGACTTTAGAACAATAGTCTTATTTAGGACATTTTAACCTCAAAGTTTTACATCTTGCAAGCAGCAAAAGAAATCTTGAGAAATCGTGATATTGACAAGATCATAAATAAGTAGCGTATAATGCATTCACCAAATTTCTGCCTTGGATAACTCACAACTCCATGTGTATTAAATGACTTACATGTCCTATCCAAATCAATAAACGTTTTAAACTAGCTTTAATTGAAAAAGAAAAAGAAAGGCAAACTGTCTAGTGAGCCACTAGATGGCAGTGAAAGATCAGAAAAATTCCATTACATACAAAGCATTAAAATGGATAGAATTCAAGTCTAATTATCGTCTTCATAGGATTTTCATTGTCAACAAAATATGTGCTGTGAATAATTTATCAGATATATCTTTTAATATGAAAATTTTTGCCTTTTTTCTGAGAAATTTTTACATATGTGTGGTGCATAGCACAGATCAGAATTATATACAAGGTATGTGAGTGTGTGTATCCTATAGGATGTTTTATGTTCTGTGTTTAAGAAAAAACAAATTGTAAAACAACAATATGGCATCTTAAATATATTTACATTTTCTTTTGAACTTAAGATTTGCGTTATGTTTTTATATTGTTAGGAAGATATAATTTAATATAGCTATTTTCCATCATATTACATAATTTCACAAGCTTATAAACTTTATATTCCTATATTTTATAATATGGATAAGTATAAAACTATCTAGGTAATATATACATTTTTTTAAATGTTAGGTTACTAATGAATTAAAAGTTCCCAACAGTGGTTTCTACCTGAAGAACTGCACCTAATTTCCATACTTTAGATGATGGCAAAAGAAAATAGCTTTTTCTCTGATAATTCTTTGTCCTACCTGGAGCAAGTATAGAGGCCATCTCCATCTATGCAGGAGCTGAGCAAAGCACCCAGCTGAATGGGGTTATCACGACTGGCTTTTGCTTCCCAAAGTGATACACTGGAATCCCTAGTAACTACATCTCAATGTCAGTATTATCTGGAAAGAATTTAGTGAGTTAGTATGGGGGACAAAGCTGTTTAAAATGTGTTGATTTCCATAAAAATAGATGAGATGTCATTATGGCTCAACATTAGAGTATCAAAGCTATCATGACTTGCTCTATCTGAATTACAGTCCTTAGTCCAGACTTTCCCTCTAAACCTAAATGGTCTTTTTCTTCCTTTTCTGTTACATGCCAAAAAAGTAAATATATAAATGAAAGAATTAACCTATTTTTTTCTGTTTTTTTTCTTAAATTTTGGGGTGTATGAATAATTTACTCACTATGTGTAAGCAATTTTTCTTTTCCGATATAAGTCTTCTCTGGGTAACAGCCCTGACTGTCCTGGAACTACACCTGTAGATCAGACTGACCTCACACTCAGAGCAATCTTTTTTTGAATATGAGGTAACGAAATGTTGGACCTGTGTTAAAATATGCTAATGTATAATATGTGGTCAAAACTTTGAGGTCTGAACAGTTCTTTCTATAACTTATACAATAATGACATTAATCACAATTTGTAAGAAACAGCATGTTTCTCATCCAGTCATAGTTTAACACTTTCTTAGCTGGGATGTGTGTGGAACATTTTGATACTCAAGATTCTTACTGTGTCATTTTTTTAGTAAGTACTTTTTTGGCTAATTGACTAGCTCTTTAACTAATGTTAGGATAATAAAAGCTTTCTGATGAATCTTTTACAAAATATAATGAACCATATCTGCTTATATTTGCAAACACACATTTTCTCTCGGCTCAGAAGCTTCTACTTTCTTAGTATTTTGACGTGTGTTACTAGTAACTCTTGGGCATTTTTGTATAGAATTACATAAGAGGGATTGAGGAATTGTCCAATCCTCAACAACCATACAGATGACAATATCAAGAACACCAGCTGGTAATTTTTGATAATCAACATGTTAAGAATTGAAGGAATGGTTTGACTGGTTTTGCTAAACTAATCTCAGAAGATTTTTCTTGCTGTGCTGTTGAAACACGGAGTGGTGGGGCTGCGTCCCCAGCACCCCAGCCACCCACACGGCTAGCTTTACCCGAAATAATTACACGGACACTGTATTCTTTTAAGCACTGCTTGGTCCATTAGCTTCAACCTCTTAACCCATTTCTAATCATGTGAATAAGCACCCCAAGGTGCACTTACCGGGAAGATTCTAGCCTATGTCCATCCTGGTTCTGAGCTTCATGCCTCTGCCTTGGAGTGCAGAGCTATCGCAAGGGGAGCATGCCATCTCTGTCTGAGGCGTCTGGCTCTGAGCGCAGCTGCATGCTTTCTGACCTCACTTCCTCTTCCTCCCAGAGTTTTCTTCTGTTTACTCCACCCACCTATGTTCTAACCAATTGGGCCAAGCAGTTTATTTATTGCTTAACCAATGAAATCAACAGATTGATATATGACACTCCCACATCACTGTGCTACCCGCATGCTAAAATGGTCAGTAGATCTCCTCCATGAGTCTTTTTCATTTTTGAACCAGACTAAAAAGAATCTAGTATCATTGACACAAGAAAAACAGAAATCATGACATTTAAATGGGGATTATTCTTAGCTTGAACTCTGAAATATATGTTTTCTAATGTCTTGGATTTGCCTACTTTGAATATTTTTGATACTGTCTTGGGAAGAATTTAATCCTCATCTTGTACCATTGAGCTAAAGGTTGGAATCATTCCCTGCTAATTCATAATTTATTCATTTCGAAGGAAATGCTTTCAGTGATGAAGGTCAAATATACTATCTGGTTTTCTAATGTGTGTATAAATATATATGCATATATATACTCAGTATGTTGCAATCATGTTAAAAGTAACCACAAGCCTCTATGGAACTGTTTTATTTTCCCCACATAAAATATGTTCAGATTCATGAAAAAAAAAAGGAGTAAGGAAGTTTTAACTCCAGGTTTTACCCTACTAAGCTTAAGTATGTGCCTGCTGGTTATTAAACTTGAACGAGGCAGTCACCTCCTCACTACCACTTGCCTTTTTAGAAACTTCTCACTTTCTCTTTGCTTTGATAGGATCATCACCCTAGAAAACTACACTCTTGCGCACCAGTTTAACTTGTGCTTCACCTGGAGAGTTCTGTTTGCTCTTCTGTGTGCTCTACATATATGCAAAGAATGAGCATAAAATCTTATGCTAGAATTTACTCTCAATCTTGCTACTTATCACAAGTACAGTAAAATATTAATCTAAAATATTCTATAAACTCTAATTAATCAATATTTCTCACAATGCAAACCATCCCCAGTCAATGCATCATTGATGGCACAGATACTATCAACATCTTTCTTAATTTAGTGTTTCTCATTGAGACCTCTTTACTCTTTTGTTTCATGTACCAAGTATACTAACTCTGCCATTATTTTGCCATTTATTTTGATATTACATTTAATATAAATACAATAATATAACATTTAATAGTACTTCTCTTAACTTTTGAGAAAACATCAAATTCTGATGAAAACTTAGCTGTTTTGAATACTTACCAAATAATGTCATCTACTTATTTTAAAAAATAGCATCATTATTATGTCATATTTAATGTAGTGTAGGGTATATATTATTTATAATGTGACAATCAAGTTAATTTTAATCCAGAGACACAAATGGTGAGATATATGAAAATAATTAATATAATTTTATAATTAATATAAAATCAAAGGTAAAATATGTTTTATGATCATCAAAAAAGCCTTTGATAATTCAACCTCCCTTAACATTTAAAGACTCTGAAAAAGTGGTATAGATGTATCATACCTCAAGTTGCAATGCACGTCAAACCTATTGCAGTTGCCCACTGACTCTGCCTCTGAAATGAGCTGTTATGAACTTCAATTTTACAAAAATCGTAATGCTTCATTGAGTGTACTAGGTCCTTTAATTGTACTTACATATAAAATAACTGGCATATTTTAAGCATATCCTTGAAGAAATAGCAATGACCCTAAAGAGAAAACCCAGAGGCGTGTATTTGCCCAGTTTCATTTTTAGACCTTGACTTAATATAATCTTTCGCCTTTGACCTAGAGTTCATCTTTCTTTCACACACATAATATAATTAGTGATCCAATTTAAGTTTGTAGAGCCTAGCTGTTTTCTTTCATAGTGCACCTTGGTTTGCTAGGCAGTATATAATCTGAATATTGAACTGTTTTTTGTTTGTTTGCTATTTTGTTTCGTTTGCCTATTCTTGTAAGGAAACAGATTTGAAGTACAGGGGTTGGGGCAATCACATATTCTTCTAATTTGTTGTTTATTAAAGGAAGATGCTTCTGTCTCTGCTTTTCCACATTTTAAGAATTCTGCCCATCCATCTAGAGGTGCACAATGCCTTAATTCTTTTAGAAACCTTCGCATAGCACTTCTTTGTCTACACTTCCTTACTGAGAACTGATTTTTTCCCCTCTTCATTTCTATCAGGTAAACTTATCTGATGAGTTTATCTGAAATCCCTTACATTGAAACTGTTTTCCTTTTCTAGTTCTCATTTCAGAAGGGATGCAGATGAGATGGGGAACCCCCATCACCACCCAATACATTCCAAATTTTCTTAGCCCCATTTCTTTCTTCCTCTCCTGGCATTAATTCATATGCAGACTCACAACCTTCATTCCATCCTCTCTTCGACTGCCTCAGGAGAGGAACAGTAGGCCCTGGTAACACATGGGAAGCTTCAGGGATACATATGCAGATAGCCTTATTCTCTATATAAGCTTGAGTTAATCAAGCCTGGAAAAGAATTTTCAAATATGCATGAGACTATGGAAAAATGTGCTTTTTTCATGCTTGAAAAATTGAAAAGTAGCCAGACTAGTTTTATCAATTTAAAAAAAAAAAAGACTGAGAACAGCATGATAAATTTTGACTCAAAATTTCATTTATTCAAATGATTGTGTAGCATATGAAATCAAAGACATTTGTGCAAATCTTTTAGAACTCTTTAGCATAAATTTTACAACTTTATTTTGCTTATTTATTTTGCAATCGTAGCAATCAAGCCAAAACCTAGACAAGACTCCACAGAGCTAACACACAGCCCTCTCAATTAATTTCCTGGAAGCAAAAGTGATGAAATTTTAATTCCATGTAATGAAGTTTTAGAAATATTATATTTTCTTATTTTGATCTATTAGGAAGAAAATGGCACATTTGATATTTGCTCTGTAAAAAAAAATATACTATGCTGCATTGTGAAAGACGTGATCTTCTATAGTTGTACCAACAATTAAAAATTTTAAGTTTTTATAGTCAGTGTCGTATCATTCCACAGAACAGTACTTTATCATTATCATTATTCCACACTGTAAATTAAACCAAAGTATTACATTTTCAGCCACTAAAAATTATTTTGGTTTCCAATTTTGTAGTCTGCCACTTTTCATTTTCATGAGTCCCATGTATTAATTGTACCTTAGTACCTGTGCTTAGAGTGTTATGTTCAGGAATTCTTCTCCTGTGCCAATGATTTCAAGGTTATTTCCCATTTTCTGTTCTATCAAGTTCAGTTAATCTGGTCTTACATTGAGGTTTTTGAGTTCTTTGAAAATGAGTTTTGTGTGGGTTGATAAGTATGGATCTATTCGCATTCTTATACATGCAGACATCCAATTTGACCAACACCATTTGTTGAAAATGATTTCTTTGTTTCAGTATAAATTTCTGACTTTGTTATTAAAAAACGGTGTTCATAGGCTTGTGTATTTATATCTGGGCTTTCATTTCTATTTCATTGATCAACATGTCTGTTTTTGTTACAATATCATGCTGTTTTTATTGCTATAGCTCTGTAATACAATTTGAGATCAATGGTAGGAATACTCCAGCAGTTCTCTTATTCTGTGGTGTTTCAGCTATCTCAGATTTTTTTTTAAATGTTTCCATATGAAGCTGGAAACTATCATTTCAAGTTGTGTAAAGAATAAGAATTTTCTGAAATTTACACACCTAATAGAGAATTAATATTCAAAATATATAAAGAACTCAAAAAATGGACATCAAAACAAAACAATTTTAAAATGTGGCACAGATCTAAATAGAATTCTCCAAAGAGGAAACTTAAATTGTTGTGACGTACTTAAAGAAATGCTCAACCTTCTTAATCATCAGGGAAATTGGCAGGGATGTGGAGTAAGGGGAGCATTCATTCATTCCTACTGGGAGTATAAACTAGTACAGCCACTGAGGAAATAAGTATGACATTTCTTCAGGAAGATAAAAATTAACCTACCTCAAGATCCAGCTATACAACTCTTAGGCATAACCCAGAGGAGGATTTATCATCCTACAAAGACACTTGCTCAAACATGTTCCTTGCTGCTTCGCTCATAATAATCAGAAATTATAAAACACCTATGTGATGATTTGAATAAGAATGTGAGCCCTACAGGCTCACATATTGAATACTTGGTCATTAGATATTGGAGATATTTGACAGGGATTAGGAGTTGTGGTCATATTGGAGTATGTGTTGATGTGAGATTTCCCTCTGTATGTTGTGATTACCATTAATGAGTAAAGAAATAGCTTTGGACCTATAGCACGGCAGAACAGAGCTAGGCAGGGAAAACTAAACTGAATGCTGAGAAAAGGAAGGGCAGAGTCAGAGAGAAGCCATGGAACCACTGCCAGAGACAGATGTGCTGAAACTTTGCTGGTAGGCTACGACCTCATGGTGATGCACAGATTAATAGAGATGGGTTAAATTAAGATGTAAGAGTTAGCTAATAAGAAGCTAGAGATAATGGACCAAGCAGCGATTTATACAACACAGTTTCTTTGTGATTATTTCAAGGCTAAGTGACTGGGAATCAACAAGTGGCCTCCTCATTACAACAATGTGTGGCCTTGTTTGAGGAAGTGTGTCACTGGGGGTAGGCTTTTTGGTTTCAAATGCTCAACCTAGGCTTTAAGTCTCTCTATTCCTGTTGCCAACTGATTGGATGTAGAACTCTCAGTTCCTTCTACAGCAACATGTCTGCCTGTGTGCCATATGCTTCTCACCATGATGATAAAGCCTCTTAAACTGTAAACCATCCACAAATATTTTTTCCTTAATATGAGATGCTGTGGTCATGGTATCTCTTCATAGCAATAGAGCATTGACCAAGACAACCTAGATATTCCTAACATATGAATAGATAAAGAAACTGTAATACATTTACATAATGGAGTATTACTCAGCTTTTAGAAAATGAAATTCACAGGCAAATAGAACTATAAAAAAGTCTGTTATAGTGAAGTACTTGGAGAAATAGTCAGAAATTGGAAACAACCAATGTAATTATTTGAATAAAAATCGCTCCCGTAGGTCACCCAGAGAAGCTTGGGTGACCAAAATCTTGAGACTGGATAGGCCAGAGACAAATGTCCTATTGAGCTGAGAAAAGGAGCAATAAGATGACACCTAATGGCATTTTGTTATACTCAAATATCCCTGTCTTGCATAACCATCGTCAGAGAATCTTCCTCCTGCAGCAGTTGGAATCAAACTCAGAGACCCACAGACAGATAATATGCAGAGAGTGAGAAACCTTAGAACCATAATTCCTAAAAGTGATGTCTTCATTAAGTCCCTCCTCTCAGAATTTAGGAAACCCAGCAGAGGAGGAGGCAGAAAGAGTGAGATAGCCCCAGAGGATGTAGGAAATAAGGCATTCTAGACAAAACAGATGCAAACTCAGAAAGAGTGGCAACATCCATCTGCACCACATGGGATCCTAGAGCTGAAAGAAGTAGACACACCCACTGAACCCGCAACCCAGAAGCTATCTTCAATTGATAGGCACTTGCAAATGAATAGTTAATTTTCTCTAAGGAATCTTACCGAGGAAAAACAAATGCTTTTTCGGGTAGGCCCCATCCCAGCAGTAGATGGCCAACACAAAATGAACTGAACAGCATCTCTGGAGGTTCTTTGTCTTATAGTAAGGGTGAAATTTTTGTTGGTGGTGATTTTGTTTGTTGTTTTTGTTTTGTTTTCTATCTTGTGGGTCCTTGTTCATACATTTTAGCTTCCAGTTTTGACTTTTTATGGGATGCCTGAGTGTCTGAATATGTGTATCTCTGCATCTATATGTGCTTTTGTACTATCTTTTCTTTTTTCTTCTTTGTTTTGTTTTTGGTTCTTTTTCTTCTTTGGTTGTTGTGTCATGTCTTGATTTTTTTGGTTTCGATTTATCTTGTTTTATACTATTGTTATTCCTTATATGGATGTTTGTTTTATAGGAAGAGACAGAAAAGGTTTAGATACAGAAGAGAGGGAAGGTTGGGAGAAACTAGGAGGCATAGGGGGATCTGAAAACACCATTATCAGAATATATTGTATGAAAAATAAAGCTATTTTAATAAAAGAAAAAAGAATTATGCTTAGTAACTTAACTGTTTTTATGTGTCCACGTACACTGAAATAATGCCCATTATCAACTGAGTATAAAATAAACTAAAATAAAATAATCAATTTGGTGTTGCAGGCAATGCCCAAGAAATGGACCTTGCTGAAGCAATAGGCAAATCTCCAGATCTCATGTCTTCATGTCATGTACAGAGCAGCCAAAACTAGAAGCTTCTCAAAGAGAAAAGCAGTGATCATAAGTAGAGACTTACATGGTATCTCTGGGTTCCTTCTATGGAGAAAAAGCCTGATGTAATGTTAGAGTTTGGTATATTTAAAGGGTGGAGCAATGTTACTGGAAGTATCCGACCATATCTATAGAGCTTTCACAATCATAAGGGCTCAAAGCCTCCAAAACATCCATCCCACAAAACTGAATCTAAAGACATTTTTTCTTCTGGCTAATAGACAGTCCTGCAGTGTTCTGCAGTGAGCACATTGCTCTTCCAGGGGATGTGAGAAATGATTCAGAGTTCCTGGTTGCCCTTGACTTTAGGTTTGCCCTTGAGTAAAGCATTACAGGTCATTGTTATAGCAACAAGGTTACATTCGTGCAAAAGGCGATTTATCAGGATCTTGCGAATAGCCGTGTAGCAAAGATTGTAGTGGTACTTAGCAAGTAGTTCACTGTCATTCAAAGAAAGTTTTGAATTAATAGACCTAACATATACTTGAAGTTTTCATTTTATATCTTGCTAACTGTGAAAAGGTGTGCCGAAATTATTTTCAACACTAAAGAACCAATAAGAAATAAAGATTTAAAGCCTTCGTGTGTTTATGCCTCAGGTTCAATGGAATGAAAAATATGTGGGCAAGATTTAAGAACTTTCAAACATTGTCCCCTGTGCCTCATCTTATAAAAAACAATACTATGCCCTACCTTCTCTCTCTCTTAAATTTAAATATTTAATTTAAATATTAACATAATATTTTGATTGCTAAAGTATTAAACTCATAAAATCTCTGTTATAGTGTTATTCATGTGTTTGCTTTTAAAAATATTTAATTTTGATCTCCCTTGCTCCGAGAATCCCTCATCCTTCTCTTCTATTGGATTCCCAGAGCTCAGCTTGGTGCTTGGTTGTGGATCTCTGCATATGGTTGCGTCAGTTGCTAGATGATTGCTCTATGATGATAGTTGGAATATTAGCCAGTCTGATTACAGGGGAAGGCCAGCACAGGCTCCCTCTCCACTATTTCTAGGATTCTTAGCTGAGGTCGTCTTTGTGGATTCTTGGGAATTTCAATAGCACCAGGTTTCTCCATAACCCCATAGCAGCTCTCTATCAAGATCTCTCTTTAATTACTCTTCCACTCCATCCCTCTCCCATATTGACCAACCCATTCCCTCATGCTCTCATCTCTCATCCCATCTCCTTTACCAATAATGAGGGAGAAAGCTACAAACACAGATGAACCAAGCTCGTGAAAACTCATGGTATCCAAACTGACAGCTATGTACTAAACTGGGCCCTCCATATGTGGGAGAGAGTGGTGGAGCTTGGACTATCTGTGAGGCACCTGGTAGTAGTACCAGGATCTATTTCTAGTGGATGAACTTGCTTTAAGGAGCTTATTATTTATGGTGGGATGCCATGCTCAGCCTTAATGCAGGGTGGGGAGGGGCTTGGTCCTAATCCAACTTAATGTGCCAGTCTTTGTTAACTTTCCATGGGAGTCTTTATCCTCTTGGAGGAGTGGATGAAGGGTGAGCTCAGGGGAGGAGGTAGGACAACTATGAACTGAATGTAAAATAAAATTTAAAAAAAATTTAAATAAAATAATATTTAATTTTTATAACTATATGTTGGTATTTATGTTTTGGTTTGTATGTATGAGTGAAGTTAACTATGGAGAGCAAAAGTGGGTGTCAAATCCCCTGGAGCTGGAGATACAGTCAGTTCAGAGTTGCTATATGTGGATGGTGAGCCTTGACCTACAGTCCCTGGAAGATCAATTTGCTCTTTTAGCCTCTGATTCATCTCTCTGATCCTCCTCGTCTCTTTCTCTACCTGGTTATGAGTAGGATATGCTTGAAGATAGTCAGGTTCATTCTTTAGTCTATTTTTGTGTTATTTTATTTTAAAAAGTAATTATTATTATTTTATAAAAAAATAAACCTTCCTAGAACATCTGGGGAATGATAGTAACCTTAATGGTAAACAATTTGTGATAACTACTAGATTAAGTACAACAAAATACGAATAACTGTTATCTCACCACTTAAAATATATTATCACCACTTTATTTAACTTTATTATGACATAAAATTATTGAGTGACCTATTTTATTTGAATTCTCTCACTTTTTAAAAATTTGGAAAGTTTGATATTGACTTTTTCTTGCACCTGAAGATACCACTTGTGAAGACTAATGAGTGTAGAATCAATGCTGTGGTCATGCTGGCTGAATTTCTGTATTCTTTGAGCATCCAATGACTGCTGAGTAATGACACTCAGTGGCTATATTTAGCTTCGAACAAATATGCAGGATTAAAAGTCATACTGAATATAGGTTTTATACCTCCTAAGAAATTTTTATTAAACCTTATTACGTTAATCCTGGAAGAAATGTTGAATTAAAACATGTTAATTTTCCTAAGATTTATACTGGTGCTTTGACATTGTTTTGAGCTTACTTGCTTATGACCCTTATCAAGCATAAGTGTTTCCTGTTTATAGGACAGAGCCATTAAAGTCATTGACAATTTTGTTCAAACAGAACTTTAAGCTATATTCCGCCAGTGCAAACAAAAATGGCATTTAGAGAACAAAAAATATTTAAAACTACATTAAAAATGTAATTAAAACTACATGACAATATTTTCTTTAATTTCAATGACTAAAGTTTTTAATTTCTTATGTGTTTTGTTCTGCTATGAAAGTCCTGTGCAGTCAGTGAACTTTGCACAAGGTTTTAAAAAACTGTGAATGATTTTATAGAATGGAACAGCATAGACTAAAATTTTGAAAATATATGTCACATAGAGTGAACACTTTTATTTATATGTACTTTGTTTTATTATTATTATTATTTATTTTATTGAAAATTGATTTTTTTCTTACATAATATATCCTGATTATGGTTTTTCCATTCCTCAACAACTTCCTATTTCTCTCTACCTCTCCTCTCTTCCAGATTCACTCCCTTTCTCCCTCTCATTAGAAAACATTATTTATATTTTAAATTAGTATACACTAGGCAATTTATATGCTCTAAAAATAAGGTTTCAAGGCCTAAAGAAGGGTTGTTGAGCAATTAAGATTAGTAGTTGATCTTTCAGAGGACATGGACTTGGTTCCCAGCACCCACATCGCCTTCACCCAATCCCCTGCAACTACAATCTTAAAAGTTCACATGCCCCCTTTCCTTCTCTACTGACCCTCTGGTGAACATACAGAAAAGCAGGCATACATATATTCCCCAAAATAAAATTAATCAATTATTTATTTAATTACCAAGCTGACACCTGCAATGATTTTTCTGTTTTTGCATTAGTATATTTTCTTCATCCTTACATTGAGTGAAAATAAAAATATGATGAGCAAGTTCTTCAAAGTTGATATCTGCCCTTACTCAGATTCCAACCCTAAAACTCACAAAGTGTTTGAAATTAAGTAGATGATTTCATCCTCTGTGGCTGTCATGCCACATGTATTTTTATAAAGATTGAAAAAGTGAGACATGGGAAGAACAAGAACAAAGATTGTATTCTACATTATACAACCTTGGACAAGAATTGAATGTTACTGATTCTTGATCCTGTATATTTTATGTTTGTAGGCTAGTGGCAGAAAAGAAATGAATCTAATCCTATTACAGCTAAATTCGGACATTTTCTTGTAATGAAACTGCTTGATACATGATATCAGAGGATTTGCTAGCATCTTACATTGTTCTGCCAATAGGTGGCGCAACTACTACTTATAGCAGTGGTTCTCAACCCTCCTAATGCTGTGACACTTTAATACAGCTTCTCATGTTGTGGTGACCCCATCCGTAAAAATTATTTTGTTGATCTTCATAACTGTTATGAATCATAATGTAAACATCTGACATGCATGATATCTGATATGCGACCCCAGTGAAAAGGTCATTAAAGAAGCCAAAGGAGTCGTGGCCCACAGGTTGACCACTGACTTACAGTATTATAATCTATTATTGTGGCCACTTTAATAATTCACTTCTGATTTAAAATAAGTTCTACAAATGGGAACATGTGTCTCCATTGGTTGTTTTAGAAACCGATTATCTGCCAATGATTATTGTATTATGTTCTGCCAATGATTACTGTATTATGTTGAAAGCATGTTAATATTATACCAATCGGGAAACAAAATCTCCTTTAAAATATGTTGTACATGAATCCATCACAATTCTAATACAAGGAGTGCTACATAATGGCTTTCCCTGCCCAGTTCCATGTGATTGAGCCTTAGCAATGGGTTTCCCACAGCACCGTTACCTTTATGTCGGTGCCTACTTTCATAGTACTCAAATATATTCTCTTAAATCCAAGAGCAAACAGCAAAAAGCAATCCAAGCTTGTTCCTCAAGAGGTATTCAAACATTCTTTCTCTACATCCGTGGCATATATGAACTAATTTTATTGTACAATATTTGTTAAGTAATTGACGACTATAAAGAAATCCACTAAAGTTAACATTGTATTAAACAGTAGAATTATTCAAATGATCAAATTTTTATTAAAATTTAGATAACAAATCTTCCAATTACCATAGAGGCTTAAGATTATTTCTGAGAAACATGTTTAATTGAATCAATGAAGCAGTTGGAGTACAGATTCTCAGGTTTTATCGCATATGCTAACAGCCCCCCCCTCAAGCCACATCACATTACAAGCTCCTGTGGAATGCTCAGGGATTTGACAACCAGATTACCCTGCAGAGTACCTTAGAATCCTTTCCAGTTTAACTTGGGAAACAAAGATACCACATCTCTCCTCACTCCTCATCATCATTGCCAGTGTCTGGCTGAAGGGCTCCTCATCACTGTGACTTCAACATTGACACATCCCGCGTCTTTGATCTTTTTAGCTCCTGAGATTATTTCTTCTTGGTCCTTTTCTTCATCTCCATCATTCCTCGTTCATAATTTGCATTTTAATTTCACTCCTACATTCTAGCATCCTTATTCACTCATTTACGAAATCCCCTCCAGCTACAGGACTGCCTTTCACAGGGCTCCAATAATTGACTGTTTTCACCAAAGTCTTTTTTTCCCCCTTTCACATCCCTCCCTTTATCCCCTCTTTACTCAGCCAAGAGTTTTCAGATTCCTTGGGTGACTCTGTGGCACTATGACCCATGCTGGTCCAGGCTCTGGTCTTCCTGTCCTCTTCACCCCATGACCTACTTGCTGGCAAAGACCCAAGCCCAGTTAAATTCAGCCATTCACTCTCCCATCAGCTGTCTCTGACCCGGCAAGACAAATTCCTCTGCTCTGTGATCTGATTCCATTTTAAATCTCTATTTACTAATCTCAAATGGCCACTTAACCCACGTTCAGATGCCAGTTCGGTGGGCAAGCTCTTAAATGCCCATTCATGCCTCTTTTCACTAGACACAACCCCTCACTCTACACTGAAGACCTTCCCATCAATGTTAAATAAAGTTGCAGTGATAAGAGCTGAGCATACCCTCAAAACCCTCCTCCATAATGTATCTGCTTCCAAACCAAGCCTCTCCTTTTGTTACGTAGAGCATCCTGTTATTGTCTGAAGGCAGCTCTATGATTGGAAGAAACTTATCATTAATTTCTGTTCACTTAGCTACTCTCTTTCTGTATTTCTTACTTCTGAATTATTGCCAACAACAACAAAAATACAAACTTTCTGACTTGAAGTTCTTATCTCAGCCTACTACAGGTGGACGTGAATCCCCTCCCTTCCATTTCACTGACGTTGTTTTTTGAAATCTTTCTTCACCATCAGAATGCTACAATACCTAATCCTCAGGATGCTAGCATGTTTATTTTTCCTTTCATGACTTTTCTTCTGAGGTTCTGTAACTTCACCCATTTCTGATGGTCTTAACCAGTGGTTATTTCTTGTCAAGCACTGTTAGCCGCTTTTCTCAACACCGGGACCAGAATTCTGTTAGAAGCAACTTAAAGAAGAGGTGAAGTCAGGCTTTGGTTAGAACTGCCTGTAATCCTAACTATTTAGGATGCTAATTCAAGAGAATCGAAAGTGCAAGACCTGCCTGGGATGTTGAGTCATATCAAGATCTGCCTGGGCAACATTATGAGGCTTTGACTCAAAATAAAAAAGTATAAAGTAAGCAAAGGACTGTAGATACAGTCGATTGTAAGGTACCAGCTTAGCATTGTGGGGCCTGTGTTTGTTTAGTCACCAGTGCTGAAAAGGAGAAGGAGGAGGAAATAGAGATGGAGAATTAATCCACTGAATTTTAAGGCTTCTCAGAATTTTATCCATCATGGTCATGACATTTAGGAAAGGTATGTAGAACAAATCAGTTCACACAGTGCCAGGTCAGGAAGCAGGTATCAGCGAACTGCTGGTACCTCACTGCCTTATTCTCTCTAAGTCCCCAGGCTACCTCAGTTAATCCTTCCTGAAGATTCAACATTCACACATACAGACATAGCCTCATAGTCTAGTAGGCAATCCTGAACTCAGTCTAGCTGGCAGTGAAGAATTTCTGCCAGAGGCCACTTAATACCAGTTACTATTAAGTGAACTACAGGAATTATTAAAGTGTGTTTTTCTCTCTTGTGTGTGTGTGTGCATTTGCAAATGAACGCATGAACGCTCTGCACATGGACATAACAGGACAATTGTCCCTACTACCCTTGAGAATGGAACTCCGGTCATGGAGCTTTATCAGAAAGTGTTTGGACACAATGTAGCATCCTACCTGCTCACTTTTATAGTTTTGTGTTTGTGTTTTCTTTCAAACTTTACATAAATATCATTTTTTTTGTTCAGCTAACAACTGGCTCTTATGAACTCCAATTCAGATGCGTGGATTGGAATACACTTGCATTTTATTTTCATTTTACCATGAACAAACTTGGAAATATTTCAGCCATTTAATTCATGCAAGGCACACAGGAGGCCAGAAAATAGCCTAGTCGAGTAGGTTCTTTCATCTCACTTTCATCAGACTTATGTTGAAAGTGCCTGTAACCACTGAGTCATGGTAACAGCACTGATTTTTTTTTTTTTTGATTTTTCTAGACAGGGTTTCTCTGTTGCTTTGGAGCCTGTCTTGGAACTAGCTGGCCTTGAACTCACAGAGATCTGTCTACCTCTGTCTTCCAAATGCTGGGATTAAAGGTGTGTGCCACCACTGCCTGGCTCCAGCACTGAAATTTAAGCTTTGTATAAAAGCATGATTCAACACACACCATATATACTAAAGGAGAATAAAACACTCATTCTGATCTAGTTTCCATAAAATTCAAAAGTTCTCTACAGTGTTTTGTCATAAACACAAGGATAGGATGAGAGCACTAACAAAGGTACCACCTAAATAATTATGTTAAAGGAGATTACTGAAGAACTATGTTCTTGTGTCCCTGTGGTGTTTGCTTTGTGGAAGCTAGTGTTCCTCAGTTGCTTGTCTTTTGTTGGTGCTGTTGTCTGCCACTGTTGTTGTGGTTGTTGTTGTTGCTGTTCTTTTTCTTCTGGGATATATCTATGTATGCCACTATGAATTTCAAAATAATGTCAAGCTCTCCTTGGTTTAAACTATCACCATATCATCAAGTGGAATGAGTGAAGAGTACGTCACCAACTTTGCAGAGTAATCAGTTCATTCTGTGTGCAAACATTCTCTCAAACACCAGAAGCCCAAATCACACACTTCGAAATCCTTCTGGGCTGCTGTATTTTCTATTTACCAATACAGCAGCATCTGCTTGTTTTGAATTTACATCACCCATCATTCAGCCATATAGACTGAGCAACATTGAACGGTCATGGTGTATCTCCCTTTCAATTAACAGGCAACTTGAGAAATATACAAAAAATATTTTCCTGACATTAAAATGTAAAGATTTAGCTTGAAGATCTACAAGCATTTTATTTTAAATCCTTCTCACTGTGGACCAAATAGCAAAGATTTGAGTTTTCGCATGTTTTTTGGTCAAGTTGAAAGGGTTTCCCACTGTCTGAGTTCCAGTTTGTATTTATTTATTAAGAGTGGAATTTAAATTTCATATAAATTGTACATGTCATCTTTTTTCTTGTTTTCAATGACTTGAAAATCATTAAGTGGCTTATGGACATCCAAAGGAAGTGATCATGTGTGTTTGCTTAGTGTTCCACAATTTGCAAACCCTTGACCTGATTTAAGGAATGGGGAAACATTAAGTAAATACCTGTGACTAAAACATGAAATTGGACAGTATGCTGTGACATAGTCTCTGTGTGACTGTAGTGGATCTGCAATTATTTTATGAATATTGATATTGTCTCATATGGGTGTCAAATGAAGTGTAACAGATCCTTCTATTCCTGCCCCTCAGAAGATAACTATGTTGATAGTTATATGACTCTCCCACTCGTGTTTCCAGTTCTAACCCCGAGCTTGGATAATTGGGTTTAATGCACACTATGGGAACCTAGAAAATGGCAATTCTCAGAGTCAGTTCCTTTCTGGCAATCATTCAAGAATCCCAAGTGTAAGTCATTTCTTGCTCCCTAGGCAAGCGACTGACATTCAAACCTAAAGGGGAAAAGATGAGTGGGACCGTTCTGAGGACTGGAGCAGCAAACCTCCCAGGCTGTAGTCCATCTGGTGGGCATGTTGCCAATGAATCTACATGGGTACTGCATCCATGAATCTACGATGCACCCGTCCTACAGATAGCTTCATCTGTTACTTTTCTAACTCTCTCGAATTTATCTTACAGTTTTGGTGCATAGTATCCTGAGAAGTGATATAAATGTTCAGACAAGTGGACAACCTTGTGCTGCCATGAAAGTAAGAAATTAAATCAAATTAACATTGCTTTGATTGATAATACTGGGTAAAGAGGAAGCCTGAGCAGATGGATTTATGAAAATCATTATCTTAATTTTATATATATACATATATATATATAAAGCATTTAAGTGCTTAAAAATAAGGTCCTCCAACACAAAATGCTTGCCTTGCATTCATGAAATTAAAAATGTATTCAGTTATGAAGTTACAGGATTAAAATTGCAGTTTACTTGCCACTGCATAAAAGGCCCTGCATTAGACAACGTGTTTTTTTTTAATGATATAAGCTGAGAAACCTGAAGTCTTTGCCTAGATTAGGAAATCTTTCTTATTTGTCCCCCTTCTGCCAACTGAATAATACTAACATCATTGCCATGATTTAAATGCAATGTGATATTTGAACTTAATCTATAACCTGTAACAGAAAAAGTCATTTGGGTAAATAAATGATGATTTGAAGTATATACATGAAATAGGAATATTAATTACATCATGAGTAGACAAGCCTTTAAGTAATTTATGCTCATAGGACATGCAATAAATACTCATTTAATATTTGTTCATTAAGATAGTTTTCTCTGTTTTAAATATGACATTTAATTTTGAAATATAACGTATTAGCTTTGGAAATAAATAGAGTGATAGGAATATAACCAATAACACATTTATTATTTAGCTCTAAGATATTACTATTTAATGTCCAATATGAATATTTGAAAATAAGGTTGTAGTCTTATAGTAATAGTAACACTATCATCCCAAAACCAGTGCCTAAACGTACAGAGATTTCCCATGTAACAAGTTCTCAGGCAAAACCCGTTTACTCCCAGTGCTTTGCGCTTGAATCTAAATGCTGTTTTCTTTTCATATCCCTAATGTAATTGCCTCTGTACATGGCAGAATGGCTAATGCCGCCACTTGTTTCATATTTGTTTTGCTTCCTGCTGTTGAATGAACAATCAGTGTTTACAGATTTGCAGCACTTGTAGTCTTCTGACTTCGTCTCCTTTCAAACTGGAAAATGAGAAGCATTTTAAATTTGTTGCTCTGGCATTTCTGGAGTAGCTAGGACATTCACAGTGCAAACCACTGTTATTCATACTGTTATAATTCCTCAGCAGTTAAGTCATTACTAGTAATCATAGCGGGCTTGTAGCACAATGCCTTATTTGGGAATGTCATGTGAGATGCCCACAGCAATACAGAAAATAAAGTCTCACTTGTCTGGCTGAAGAGGGATTTATTGCTGACCCCAGGCAGAAGGATCTTTTGGGAAGTATTATAGTCTTCTGTGGGATGGAGCCTAAGAACCTGGAAAGGAGCTGGTGCCATGAGTAAAGGTGCTGTGAAAAAAAAGTGCAACACATGTCATTTCTTTTACTAGTTAGCAAAGCTGAATTTTCTCTTGACACAATGCCTTAGCAGCGAGTGTTTTTGACAACTAAGACATTAGCCAAAGTGAACAAAACTTGACAAACAAGAAAGACATTCTGAATATTAAGCTAGCCTTGATCTCTGCTTCCCTCCCTGTCTATGAACAAACTGGAAAGGCAAGCTCTCTTTTTGAT
The DNA here is from genome assembly GCA_902806775.1 of Microtus agrestis. Classification (NCBI taxonomy): domain Eukaryota; kingdom Metazoa; phylum Chordata; class Mammalia; order Rodentia; family Cricetidae; genus Microtus; species Microtus agrestis. The sequence goes on along the minus strand of CADCXT010006384.1, from coordinate 722,025 downwards.
GCTCACCTTACTAGACCTCGATGGAGGTGGGTGGTCCTTGGACTTCCCACAGGGCAGGGAACCCTGATTGCTCTTCAGACTGATGAGGGAGAGGGACTTGATTGGGGGAGGGGGAGGGAAATGGGAGGCGGTGGCGGGGAGGAGGTAGAAATCTTTAATAAATAAATTAAAAAATAATAAAATAAAAAAGAAACTGCTTAAAAAATAAACAAATAAAATTACAGTCCTTCCTGTGAGCATCTGGAACTTGCTATGAGATTCACAGTGGTTTCAAAGTAAAAGTAAAATGAGGGCTTTGACTTATCCCCGAAGAGTTGGAAGAATTTATGTAGGTTCCTCTAGTTCTAAAATGAAATAACTACACTTGTCCAAGCTCTGAGAACTCTCTCAAAATAGAACTTGCAATTGTTTGTTAAAATATCACATGTGGAGAAACTCAGCTCACCAAAGGGAAGTCAGGACACAGCCTCTCCTCTTGAGCCACCTCCTTGGTTGTCGCCTTCATACACCTTTTGAGACACTCTCCTCCATACCTGTGCATGCATATCTTCATTATATAAAGTAAAGTAGTAGACATTACAGTAGTGTGGAAGAATAAATTAGTATTACTTGTTATTTATAGTCACCATGAATAAAATGCATGAGGCTTTATTTCTCACACGCTTTACATGAAATATTTTACCTTTATACCCACTTAAGGAAACAGTGTGAGCCATGTGGACTAAGCTCACATATTTAAGCGTTGTAAACAGGTTTTCTTACTAAGCAGTGTCCTTTTCAATATGCCCAGAGTACTAAATACATTTAAAGTTATTACAAAGAGAAATTCCTAAATTACAACACAAATGCCCTTTCTAACTGTAAATCCTATTAATTCCCAAAGCTAGAAACATTTTAGGTGAACGTCTTCTAAACTGCTGGTTAGACAGAAGCCAGAGAATTCTACAAACATCTAAAGTTCTGAAGGTACCAGGTTATTTGTAATTCTTTTGGATGTCAGATTTCTGATTCTGGTCATCTTCAAACAGCCTAAGAAACTGAGTACACGTGAAAACAAAAAGGCCATGAATAATGCCTATAGAATTGGAATAACTTTTAAGATGGAAAGAGAGGTCATGAGCCTAAAATAAAGAACAAAGAGCACTTCGTTTAAAAACAGTAGGAACTATGCTGGACTTGAACTATAAAACTGTAAGGCAATAAATTTGTCTTTTCTTTACTACTGTATTTATATTGATTTGTCACAACAGAAAAAGAAATTAATATATGTCTTGTTTTTTAAGCATTGGAACTTACTTGCTTACCACTATGGAATGTTTCAAGTTGTGCGTTATTAATTTGAGTAGAATCCAGAAAACTGAATCAGAGAAATAACATGGAAAGTATGTTCACAGGACATATGCATTAAACCATAATCAGTCAACAAGCCATTAATATGGTTTCAAATGAGATTATATTTCTTAACTTATTTTTTTTTACTGTATCCTATCCTCAAGTTATACCTTCAGGAGTGCTTTTCTTATTATCAATTATCTGCTAAATGAAGTTTAATTTAATGACTATTTTATTAATTTAATGATTACTATTAATCTCAGGTTGACCACTGTCTTCTCTCCATTGCATTGGGTAAAAATTTGTTGTTTTTGAAGAAGTAACAATGAGTGTCACTGGCAATACCAAACTAGAGATGTGTGCTATTCATAGTAAATTGATGTTTTTAAATTCCAGGAAAGCAGTGCTTGTCTTTGGACAATTTCAAGAACTACATCATTCATTGGGCTTTTCTGTCTTCTTGACGGAGGATACATAATAACTTGTAAGCAGAATGTTCAAAAACACTGACAAAATAGGGAATGCATAGTATATTCAGAGATAATGTATAACATTTAAGAGGGGTTTCTATCTCTGCGTAAGGTTGGCTTGGCCAGTTTATTGGTTGTATATAGTTTAGTGTCTATTTAAATGTTGTTTCAATAATACAAATAATCAAGGAATGTTTCATGTAACATTTTCAGAAATATATGCAAATCCACAAAAAAGGTTTGTTCTAGTAAATCAAAGCTCTATAAATCTTTACATTAAATTTAAAAACAGAACACATAATTGCTTCTGGAAATTTTATATAGATTCATAAAAGTATCATTTTAGGCATTGTATTGTAAGAAAAGTCTTAAATACAAATATTATGACATCGCTGGGCAGTGGTGGCAGACACCTTTAATTTAAACATTTGGGAGGCAGATGCAGGCAGACCTTTGAATTGAAGGCCAGCCTGGTCTACAGAGAGCATTCCAGGACAGCCAAGGCTACACAGAGAAACCCTGCAATGAAAAACTAAAGAAAAAATCATTGTGACACGTTTTGTAGCTAAATTTAAACAAAGTTTAGTTTTCTAAGCAGCATACTCTTCTTGTTTCAAAACAATAATAGTTAAAGGAAAAGAGGTCCCAGATGTGAGAGAAAGCAGGGAGGAATAGGAGGATCTGGAGAGGAAAGAGGGTGGGATGGAAATACAAATACAATGCTAATGAATGAAATCCTTAAAGAAAAGTTTCTTTTAAAATGTTTAAACTAGTGAGAAATATTTCATGCTCACTAAATTCATGGAACATTTATAACTTAGCATACCAATGTCTTAGAACATACTGAAATATGTCACCCCATGGTCTAGAATGTAGAAATGACTGGAGGGCGTGAGTATAGATTGAGATGCTTCCTTCACCAGCACCATGTAAACAACAATTGTTTTCACCTATCATAAATTCCAGGAACAAATGTTCACGTTGCTACAACAGCTTCGCTTCATGCAGCGTAACTCTTTCGCTCATAGCTCACCTCCCATTTGTTGTATATTTGCCAATGTGATTTTTGATGAATGTTTAATCAATCTGTTTTCAATTATTATTCTTTATGATTTCAAAATTCTCATGCCTTCACATGCACTGGAATGCCAAATTCTATTCCTTTGTCACTCCCCTATGTTCAGTCATTTAAATATGACTCTGAAAGGGTCACAATGACACTTTCAACCTTAATTTTTTATTGAAATTGTCAAATAGCTAGATCATAAAAATAAAAATTGTTGTGTGTGAAATTATGTTTATTGTATATTTATATCATATACATGTGAAATTTCATTAAAATATCACACATCGTAAATATACAATCCCTCATCAGCTTCATGTGAGCATCCCTACTATCAGATTTATACAATTCTTAGATAGAACTGCTCACATAATAAACATGATAATCCTTCCAGAAACACCCACCTCTACTCCTAGTGGCAGACAAAAGCATCCACTGAGCTCACCCTAGGCATGAAACACAATGAAAAGGATTTAACATGAATTTAACTTGCCTTGCAGATAAGGATTTAAAAATCCAGAAACTTCAAGTATTTCTGCAATAGCTACCAAATATTATAGTCCACTGAGAATAAAAATCAACTTCTATCTTAGGGTTGTAAGGAGTGGATTACCAATGCCTTTTCTGAGGATGAAAATAGGCACATATAAAAGGAGATAACATCATCTGAAAAGGTTTCCATGAATCTTCTTTTATGTTTTAAATCTTCTTGATTGAGAAATGTGATTATGTTAATACATTTTGCCCCAAATCACCTAGTAGCTTCCTGTGTCATTCACAAACAACCTGTTCACATGTACTGTTCATGACCTCTTAAGTCTTCTGTAATTTAACACTCTAAGCCTACTGACAATTACCCTCCTCTTCTGTTTGATTCACTGCATCCACTCTGGCTTCAACATACTTTTATTCTTTCTTTATTTATTTATTCCATTAAAAAATTTACACTTCCTCCCCTCCTCCCATTCCCCTCCCACTCCCCCACTCACTCTCCCCCCACAACCTCCCTCCTTAAAAGAGGGAAGTCCAAGGCCCTCCCACCCCTACATCCAGGCCTAGGAAGCTTTGCATCCACATAGAATAGGGTCCCAAAAAGCCACTACATGCAGTAGAAACAAGTCCCAGTGCCTTTATCAATGGCTTCTCAGTCACCCGCCATTGTCAGCCACATTCAGAGAGTCCAGTTTGATCACATGCTCATTCAGTCCCGGTCCAGCTGGATTTGGTGAGCTCCCATTAGAACAGGCACACTGCCTCAGTGGGTGGACCAAGCCCTCGCGGTCCAGACTTCCTGGCTCATCTTCTCAACATAATTTTTAAAGGTACCAAGTACTGTCTTGGATTTCTGCTGGCTATCTTTCTGTCCAAAGTGCTTTCCCTATTGCCCCTGTGAGAATAACTAGCTTAATTTTTCCTAGATATTTGCTCAAATATTACCTTCTTGATTTTAAATAAAATTTTCTACTTAAAATAAAGCTCTTTTCTATCATGTATTTTGCAATTCTCAATTATCTCCTTCCTAAGATAGAATTATATCATACATTATACATATACACATACATATGAATATATTGGGATATAATATACATATTACAGCATTATGTTATTTACATATATTTATTTTAATGTTTAATTTTATGGTACTCATATTGCTCTAGTAGATTGTGAGTTCTAAAATTTTGTACTTACACGCCTATTATTTGTTTCATTTTTCTTAAAGAGTGACTTTCTTTTCCTTACTTATATATACCTAATTCCTGAGGCTAATTGTAGTAATTCAGTAAAATTCTGCCAGATAAGGAAGTTATGATTCATGTCTCTTTCACTTCATATGCACTCTAATTTTAAAATTGTAGTCAAAGGGCTTTGAAACTCTCATTCACACTGTTTTATAAATCTTCACTAATAGTTTTTATTTAAAAAAAAATTTTTTTGTTGTTTTTTTTGAGAGAGGGTTTCTCTGTGGTTTTGGAGCCTTTCCTGGAACTAGCTCTTGTAGACCAGGCTGGTCTCGAACTCACAGAGACCCGCCTGCCTCTGCCTCCCAAGTGCTGGGATTAAAGGGGTGTGCCACCACTGCCCGGCAATAATTTTTATTTTTATTCATGTTATAATTTAGGAATCATTTAAATACAGGTATGCCCAAGATTATAAACATATTCTAGCCATCATTTGGAGTTGTATTTGTTTACTATTAAATGCATCATATTACATTAATTCAGCAAAGCAATGCTTGGAGAACATAATACGTAATCATCATCCTATTGTAGCTGCCAATGTAATTGTGGGACAATAGCAAACTTCTTATAACTTTATAGACACAACCAGAACTGCTTGGTAATCGGGTTTAATTTTTCAGAGTATAACTCCTAATAATTTAGATAACTATATCTTTTAGAACTGAATGTTAAACCCTTGAAATGATTCAGAAAATGTTGAGTTAGGGCCCAGGAATTCCCCATTTTAAATATTATTGCTAAACTGCTGCTATAAGCCAAATGTCATACTTTTCAGAAAAAGTTTAGCATTTGCAACATACATTTTGGCATAATATAGCAGTTAAGATCTTAATTTACAGAGATGAAAATATTGCCTATTTAAAGTAAGCTATATGGAGTATTAAGAAATGTTAATATTTTTAATGTACTTTACTGAGTCCATTAGAAGGAAATTTATTTTATCAATTCATATATTTATTCAAAATATTTATTCTACAACAAATAAATGTATGAGGGTGACATATTTTCTTTTGATGTGTGGATTAAATACATTTGTATGAGATGTATTCACACTTGTGTATGAGTGTGCATGCATCCATATATGTGAGTGTGGAGGATGGAGAAGAACATTGGAAATCTTCCTCTACTGCTCTCTATCTGATGTTTGAATCAAGTATCTCGCTGCATTTGGATCCCACTCTCTTGCACAGGTTTGACTGGCCACAGAGTTTCACAGTTCAATGTCCTTTTGTAAATAAAATGATTGTATATATGGAACATTTCTAAAAGTCCACAAAGTGTTAGAAGTAATAAATAGATTATCTGAATCCATAAGGTACAAAATAACTACAAAGTAACTATGCAAACACCAGTAGCATTTCTATCCATTAATAGCAAAGTGTTTTGAAAAAAATAATATCCTGAAACTGCATAGCATAATTAATAACAATAATTTATACTCCATTAATATTGAATATACTTTCCAAGCATACAAGGATGAAATGCCAATTTTCAATAAATGATGGTGGAAACATACAGAACAATGAAAGGTTACTTTATCCTAGATCATATGAAAAATCTATACAGATAGCAACTCTATGTCTTATTGTACATTATCTTCAATTAATGTATGCTTTAATAACATCTGTGATAATCATTAATTCAACTTGTAATATCTTCTCCCAATTTTCTTTAAAAACACTGAGTAAAAATGCAACAGTTGGAAAAATAAGTAGTGGGAAAGTAACATTTGCTGACTTAAAAGGTATAATTAAAACACATTTTTTTTTAACTTTTTATATACCCCTAAGGATACTTTGCTTCTGTTCATTGAATTGAGCTAGAGAAATTGATTCTGCATTGAAGATAATCACCAATCAAATGTTCTATTCAATTTGCATTAAGTATCTTTAAAAGTAAAGTCATCAGTGTCAATGTTTTTACCAGGTTTGAAATATTTCATGCATGCAGAAGGCAATCAATACTACATGGAAATTTTCACAGCTAAAATCTTTAAGATTTCTCTTATTGTTGTGATTTTTAAAAATTCAGTAATTGATTGATAAAATTCAATCAATATTTTCTCTAGTGTAATCAAGAGGAGAAATTTGACCCCAAGTAACTGTGGGTATTCAATTCTTCTATGTTACAATGATAACATTAGCTATATGAGTTTTTTTTAATTTCCTTCCCTTTTTAAAACTGCAGATGTTTGAAACTTTATTTCACCACAAATTAAAGTTAATACTACACATAGTAAAATGTTGAATACTGCTTAATCAAATGAATTAATGTGAGAATATTTCATTAAAAGTAACTGCATACTACATAAACTGGTTGAATGTTTTATATACATATTAATGCTACTCAACAATAAATTATTATCTTTGAGATTTCAGAATGATGAAGATCAATTAATCAAAGACAGTTCATTCTGGAGAGAATGTGGAGTAAGGGGAACAGTCATCCATCACTCATGGAAGTGAAAACTGGTACAGCACTATAGATATCAGCATGGCAGTTCCTTAAGAAGATGGGACTCAATCCACCTCAAGATCCAGCTATATTACTCTTGGGTATATGTGTAAAGAATGCCTCATTCTACCACTGACACACTTGTTCAACCATGTTCATTACTGCTCTATTCATAACAATCAGGAATTAAAAACAACCTAGATGTCCCTCAATACACAAATAGATAAAGAAAGAGAATGTGATATAGTTACAAAAGGGAATATTACTCATCTATGAAAAAGAAAATAAATCTGCTGCTAAATGAATGGAACTGGGGGAAAAACATTGTGAGTGAGGTAACCCATATCCAGAAATACAAATATGGTATGTTATGCCTTATTTGTGGACATTATATGTTAAGTCAATTGGTGTGGGTCAATGAACTGTATTATGTCAATTATATTTTAAATAATTTTTAAGATTCTCATTTCTAGACATTCACAGGGTTGTCTTCTTCAATTCCTGAGAATGACAAATATATACACACAGATACAATATTATGTTATGCTATATTATATTACTTATATTTTATTATATGTAATCAAAAGCCTCAATTAGCTTGGAATAATGAAGCAGACTGTACTAGGCTAATCATAAAGTCAGCAGTTGATTTTCTCATTAATGTTGGTAGTGACATAGTTCATAGTTAGTATCTTCTAACAGAAGAATAACTTCCAGACTTCCTAGGCGTGTTGGCTTCACGAGGCAAAGATGAGATTCTAACATTATTTACTCTGTTTGGGCTTAAGTGGCTTTGCTCAGTCTCCATATGCCAGCTCTCTAGATTAGTCTGAAGAAAAGACCCTTGGGACAGATCCTGGTTATGTGGCATAAAAGAGAATGTTAGTTATGCAGGGCATTCACAAATGTATGCGGTGTCACTCAGTACCATCTACAAAGGGTCCATTTTATAAGTTGTCAAAGAAGCCATTGTGGCTGAATGATACCAGAGAAAAGCTGTCAGTTCCATTCTTAAATTGACATTCCACACATGCTGCTGTCAGCGGACAACCCTTAATGAACTTACTCTCCTTCCTTTCTTCCCCTGCATCATTTGCTCTCCTCTTTCTTATCTGCTCCTCAAATAGGCACCAGTTGACTATGTATAAAACTGTTGGCAAAATGGCTTCTGTAAGAGGCCATCCTGTGGGTACACTGACAGCTATTTAAAGGACCTTGGAGGGTGTCATCATGATGTGTTTGTTTCCCAAGTACTCAACAGTGATTGTAACAGAAACTATGGCATCTCCTAGGGGACTGTCAATCAAGTATTTGAAGGTTAGGGACAACAACAACAATAAAAATGCGTGATTTAAGGAAAACAATAAATAGTTTTGCAATCTTATCTGTTAAAAAGGGAAAAGGTAACAATGCCTTGTCGGATGCTGTGGAGCTGGACACCCAGCCTGTGATGCTTTTGACAATGAAGAGCAAGAGGCACATGCCTCAGTCTGAAGTAAAGGATGAGACACAAGCTGACTGTTAATTCTCTTGACATCTCTATTGTGCTCCTAGGCACTGGAGTTACTTGTGCTAAATAACCCAACAATGAAGGGAGTGGCCTGTCACTCCTGTTAATTTGCATAATACTATTCTTATTGCTATATATTCTCAAACTTAATATACAAGGTAGACAGTCTTTCACCCTGCCTGCTGGCAGGTCTCTATGAAGATTACAAGCAAGCAGGCTGGGCTCTTGTTGTCAGAATTGTCCTGTTGGGGATATCTAGTGACTGACAGCTGTTGGGCTGGAGGAAAAGGAGATTTTTACATCTGTTTACTGCCTTCAAGTTTCATCATGGCCTCCCGTCTGACTATTGTCATTCATGGATGTGGCAGAATCCCTACCCATCCAAAGTCGATGCCAAAGAAAGGCAGAACAAGGACTAGAAATAATCACTCTGAGAGAAACAAACTGCGCATCCTACTTACTGCATAGTGAAAGAATGGAATCGACTCACAGCTAGAATATAGCATTCTTAACATTCTTAGGCAAACATGTCATTCATTGTTGCTGTCAAGATGAAACAGAAATCTTAAGTGTTATGTGTTCTTGATATGAAAACAAGTTTAAAGTGCTCAAATTGTAACTAGACTGATTTGCTTTAACACATTTATGTCTTATTGCAGATAGCATTACTATATATTTTTATTGTAGCAATACATTTGTCTAAGCCGAATGGAGATTTCTGTGGCAGTATATTAAAAGATTTACCTACACTTGTGCATTTTCAAATGGTATTCTATTTTGTTTTGTTTACTGCTTGACACACAATCTCACAATCTTGCTGGACAATCATGTAGTAATGTCTCATTTCAAATCAGAAGGAGGAATAGAATTTGAGGCTTATTCAAAACATTGGCAGAGAAAAGATATTGCAGATTTACTTGAATAAAAAACAGTTGATGGAATTTCCGTGCTCACTGTGTTATCTAAATCTTTCAGAAAAACATTTCTCTGTAGTATATAATTTATTCAATCTGTCTTGGTATTGTAGTACTATTGAAAAATCTTTCTATCACCTACTGGCTTAAAAGCAATGAGATTATTAAGTCCTTTGATCCAAAGCTAAAATTTTTATAGTCAATATTACAACACAGATGTACTTTCTAGTTCAAAATGGATTGAGTTATGCATAACCTGAAGAAATAAATCAATATCATCGAATACAGCTTCATATGCCAAGTGAATCTAAAACCTTGAAATATATATTAACCAAAAATGTCAGGAACCTCAAATTTAGTATATCTAAGGTTTTTGTCAATGAACTAACTACATATGAGTATACATGGATTTCATAAATGTTGTTAGTATGTATGCATGCACATATGTATTAATTTTCTTTCATATCATTCAACAATAAAATAATGGAAAAATGCATAGTCTCATAATAAGCATTTAAATTCTTGTTATGTTAAAAACAAGTTTCATTTCTCCTTTCTACATTTTGGCCATTATAGTTTTGATAGAACTAATACATGGGCACAGTGAAACAAAAGACAATTGCTGTAAGGAAATCAAGCTAGAACTGAGTTGAAAGCCTCTTCCCTGCTGGCTAGCTTCAATACTTCCAGAAGGTGTTACTCATGCTACTAGGGCAGCAAAGACACCTGTGGCCTTATCTGGAAACTTTTATGCCAAGGAGCATTCTATTTTGTAAAACACTTCCATTTTAATTGAACAGTGACAATCCTTTTTTATTGATATTTATTGAGCTCTACATTTTTCTCTGCTCCCCTCCCTGCCTCTCCTCTCCCCCTTTCAATCCTCCCCCAAGGTCCCCATGCTCCCAATTTACTCAGGAGATCTTGTCTTTTTCTACTTACTACTTCCCATGTAGATTAGATCTATGTAAATCTCTCTTAGTGTTCCCATTGTTGTCTAAATTCTCTGGGATTGTGATTTGTAGGCTGGCTTCCTTTGCTTTATATTTAAAAAACACCCATGAGTGAGTGCATGTGATAATTGTCTTTCTGTGTCTGGTAATACCACTTTTGGGTGTATATCCAAAGGATGCTCAATCGTGCCACAAGGACATGTGCTGAACTATGTTCATAACAGCTTTGTTTGTCATAGCCAGAACCTGGAAACAACCTAAATGGCCCTGGACCGAAGAATGGATAAGGAAAATGTGGTACATTTACACAATGGAGTACTACACAGCAGAACAGGGACAATTCCTAAAAGTACAATAATTAGGTCCCTAGACAAAAACTAACTTGTTCTCTGGATTTTTGCATCCCCTTACCTGTGGAACGGCCAGCTACAAAAGATACTTATTTTACCTAATTTTCTTATTTTACTTAACTACTTATGGGTTTCTCCTAGCAAGGGCTAGCAGCATGCCAAAAACAAAATCATAATATAACATAACAAAACAAAAGGGAAATTTTTCAAACTTCTCCATTCCCTCTGTTTAAATACCATAGCTCATAAGTGAATGGTGGGCTCTAATTGCTACAGACATCCACCAAATGTTTTCTCCCCAAAATAAGAATCTGAACAATCTTAAGTCACTCAGCCCCTTGTCTGTCTTTCCTTTTCACTGACCTTTTGCCTATGACTTTTAACACCAACCCACCAAGCAAGATGTGCCATTCCTTGTGAAACACTATGAGTAATATAGGGATAACCATCCAATCTTGTCTGGCACTCTCCATAAGAGAAAATTCAAACCTGTTATTATAAGCACAATTTAGAAAGCACGGCTACAAGGGTATTAATCCTAGAAAAGAATTTACTACCCTTTTGGGGCAATTTGTAATCGTATTAAGATGCCCTCTAAAGACTTATATTCATGGGCAAATAAATATTACTCATTGATGAATAAGAAAATCTTTTCTTTGCATTATGTAGCAGCAAATGTAAAGAGAATTCAGGGTTCATATGGATAAATAATGGCTGAATATCCAGTCATAAACAGGATATTTATGTCATCTCTGAGGCTCAGGGAACACGCTGGGAGAGGGAATAGAAACAATATAAGAAACAGAAGACAGAAAGAGGAGCAGTGAAGTGCTGTTCCTTGTATTCCTCAGCCAGTTGAGTCATGACTCCCACTAACTGTGACTAGATACAACTGGGCCTATGGATAGTTGATAAGGGATCATGGAGAGACACATGTACTCTTTACTCCTTCTAGGTGATCTATAACATACCGATGGATTCTGCACACGAAGAAAAGTCTATGTCTTCAGTTGTTTCTCACAGAGAAGACTATCAGTGTCTCATGGACAGTTCCACATCTATGGTCACATAGATGGCTCTGATTAAGCTCAATGAACATAGAGATAGATGATAGATAGATAGATAGATAGATAGATAGATAGATAGATAGATAGATAGATAGATGGATGGATGGATGGATGGATGGATGGATGGATGGATGGATGGATGGATAGATAGATAGATAGATAGATAGATAGATAGATAGATAGATAGATAGATAGATAGATAGATAGAAATCAGTGTTTAAAGGGGATTTGTAGAAAGACAGAAAAAGTTAATAGGAATGGGAGGGAGCCTAAGTGGAATATTACAATAATCAGAATATACTTTATGCATATATAACATTATCAAGGAACAAATTCAGTAAATGATAAAAAATTTAAAAAGACAAAAAACAAAAAATATTATTAGAGTGTTATTTATTTTGTTTCTGTTTTTCTTGTTTACTCTCTAAATACAAAAACACTTCAGAATGATTATTGAGAAATGTTTATGCTTTGTGTGAAAAGAAAACAAGAAAACCCAACCTTGAGAAACAACTCAGCAGTTAAGAGTACTTGTTCTACCAGTGGACTCAGGTTCCATTATCACCAGCACCTGAATGGTAGCTCACAACCATACAGTTCCAAGGGATATGACACTCTCTTCTGGCATCTACAGACACATGGGGTACACATACATATGTGTAGGCAAAATCACTCACACCCATAATGTAAAATTACATAAATAAAACTAAACAAAAATTTTTAAAAGAAAACAAGAGTAACCTCTAATGCAGAATCATCTGTCCAGTTCTGTGTCTACATCACTATAAACACAATGCATTTGTGACTTGATTAGGAATCTTACATTGTTTGTTTTATAAAACACATATTAACATAGGCATAAGTTTATTTAATGCAATTATGAAGTTATATGGCAGAGAGTTCTTGAAATTATTTTAGTATGCATGTCTAATATGATTTTCAAAATTTGCATGTCAATTTTATACAATTCTTTATTAGATCACCTGTTTATTCAGCAAAGGAACAATGATATAATTGTCTTGTATTACTAGGATAGAGTAACAAACAAAAAAATCCTAGCCTCACATGAAGCATACAGTGCAGAACAAGGGAGACTAATTAACGGATTGATAAATTCTATGATTATCAGACAATAATGGGGAAAATAAAGCATAAGTAAAGATAGTGACTTTAGGACAAATGGTCCATGAAAATGTTTGAGAAGATAAGACTAAAGAATTGAGCCAAGTAGATATTAGGTAAATGCATGTCTAATAAAGACGAGAGCTGAAAATACTCCTGAGACCACATTCCACCAATGATGATTTAGGAAGATGAGGGCTATAGTTTAAAAAACAAGGCCAGAGATAAGTGAAAACAAAAGCTAAGTCAATGCCTTTTGCATGCAAGTTCATATTTTAAAATTAATAATAGCTAACTCTAGTCATTTTATCTTAACCAGTCATATGAAAGAGAAAGAAGCAGAGGAATAAATCCTTGCCATTATAGAATTTTATGACACCGATTTCCATCCTTCACTTCTTTCCCTGGACTTCCTACCTTATAATGGCTATACCTAACCAACACATACAACTTCAGACATTTAATAAATCATCGTTGAATCTAGTTGACCTTTACCTCAAGAATTCAAAGATATTTTGAAACATAACATAAATGTACTCAGGAATTTGTATATTCTAGATGGGGTGTATTGACACTTTAGTACAGCTCTACATTGACATTCATAAAATACAATATTTTGGGGGATTCCAGGACTGTGATCAAACTTCACAGCATTAGCTTAGACCATTTTTTAAGTTGTGGGTCACGGTACTATATGGGGTTGTGTAACTCAATGTGGGGGGGAGTCTTGAAAATTTACAAACAGTGAAAGTTTTATAAACACACGATGACCAAAAATTATTCAAAATCAAGTATGTAATGAGTCCAAGGTGCATCTTGCATTGTTTCCCGGGTTACATGGTACAATTTCACTTCAGCCCTGGTTCTAAACACACTCACATGTACACTTTATCCTTGTGTGTTCTAAACACACTCACATGTACACTTTATCCTTGTGTGTTACGACTTGCAGTGTTTTTACTTTCCATACAAGACTTTCTCCTCTCACAGAATCAGAAGTTTAATTAAAGGAAACAAAAGTGGTATGTTTCTATTACCTTTTCTCAGTATATATGAAATTAGTAAATGTTTTAATTGGATTTATTAAAAGCTTGACCTTTCAAAATGCCTTTTGAACAGCTAACCTGAGGTTAGGTTAGAATTTCCAACAATTTCTTAATTTGCTCTAAATATACTTCTTCATTTGTATTATATAGTTATACAAAGAAGGGTTCTCAGCATTGAATATTAAAAAATCAAAATGTACCTCATCTCCCCTTCGCGAAGTTCAAGGATCATTGAAGAAGTGGGGACAGAAAGACTATAAGAGCCAGAAGCAATGAATGATAGCTGGAACCATCGTCTTCTGGACACAGAGGGCAATTTAACTCACAGTGGTTGTAAAACTCAGGACCGCGATGGGTGCACCCACACACAGAGACAATGGAGATGTTCTATCGGGAACTCACCAAGACCAGCTGGCCTGGGTATGAGAAAGCCTGGGATAAAACCGGACTCGCTGAATATAGCAGACAATGAGGACTACTGAGAACTCAAGAACAATGGCAATGGGTTTTTGATCCTACTGCAAGTACTGGCTTTGTGGGAGCCTAGGCAGTTTGGATGCTCACCTTACTAGACCTGGATGGAGGTGGGAGGTCCTTGGACTTCCCACAGGGCAGGGAACCCTGATTGCTCTTTGGGCTGACGAGGGAGGGGGATTTGATTGAGGGAGGGGGAGGGAAATGGGAGGCAGTGGCGGGGAAGAGACAGAAATCTTTAATAAATAAATAAATTTAAAAAAAAACATGCACAAATCCTGTGAAAGTCAGAGCCAAACCAAAACCCAACCTGGAGAGGGTAGTAGGGCAAACAATCCCACCCCTAGCTGTAGAGCTATTGATAACTCTTAGGCTCTGAGAGAGGCAGTATCAATTGTCAACCATGCTTCAGTGGAAAACCACATATCAAGAATATTTGGGCAGCACAATTTGGTTTTGAAAAACAGTGGGCATGGGGGATTATGAAACTGATTGGGTAGAGAAGGGAAAAGGGTAGTGGATCTTGGAAGAGTTGGGGAAAATGGGGAGTGGTGGTAGCAACTTTGGTCTAGCCACATTTTTGGAAATTCTCAAAAAAAAATTAATGGGGAAAAAAGAAAACCAAAATGTTGATCAACTTTGAAAACTTTAGGATACTCTGTCTTCTTTATTTAAAGATGTCAAGGCTTAATTCTTAATCTAGAAGAAAACAGGGATGCAAACACATGCATTGCATTTGTATTCTGCTTTGGTTTTGTCTTTACTAAATAGTAAAATGACATGAGCACCAACGTGTTTTAAAATAAAAGTGTTTCTTATGAGTCATCGATAAATGTTTGACTTTGCATCAGTTTTACACTCCAGTATACTTCAGTCAAGCAGAAGTTTCATAATCAAAAGGCAGTCATGAATGGAAAAGAATGCAAAAGCTCTGGCCTAAAATATAATAAATTCCAGCAAGTCAAAGAGTATATTTGCTTTAATTTGAAAATTGTTACTTTAAAGAATAATAATCAAATTAATGTAGGCCTATAAAATAGACATCACTGGAATCATATGCAGAGCCAAAGTACAAGCTGCTATTTATGATGCACAGTGTTTTTGTTCATTACTGAGTGACAACATCAAGAACCTGAAGACTTCAATAGAAGGAGTATTGATTAGAAGCAGCTTGCCCTGTCTTCTGTGCAGTTTTGATGTTATGATTAAATTTCTTTTGCGATGTATTGATAATAGTGTTAATAATGATTGAATATGTTAGCTATGCAATACGCTTAAAATCAATGGCCAGAAGAACAATATATTTACTCCTTATTTTGCAACATACTGCTTTTTTCTTTTCAATGAAGAAAATACAATCTTGTATTCTTCTTCAACACTGTAATAGTATCTAATTAATGAGATTACCAAAAGAATGAACATGTTAATTTAGTAGGACTGAAGACTTAGGAGCTATCATAGTCTCTCTCTCTCTCTGGTATGGCAGCATTTTTTTTTTTACTTTGTTTCATGAAGAAGAAAACTGTAATTTTTGTTTCTAAGAGTACAAGTAGGACGTGTGCCTGATGATGCTTTCTCCTTCATAGAAAGGCCCTCTGTGTTTCCTTGTGTAGTGCTGCCAATATGTCCTCTTGGGGTGACAGTTCTGAGAAAACTTCATAGGGGAATTGAGCATATTCCCAAGGATGGAGTCCTCATGACATAAACTACTTTTGCAGTGACTGTGAAAGTTTTACTCTTGTATGGGGAATTGAATCTCAACATGAAGCCTGGAAGGACACAGTCATCCAAACCATCCCAGCAGGTAAGATTTGAGTGTATGATTTGAGAGAATACAACAGAAATAGGACGAGAAATCTGAAAGCCCTTTAGAAAGTTTCTCCTGGAATGTAAAGACAGCAGGGCATCAGCACCAGTGAATCACAGGCCATCAAGAGGAAGAAAGCAACAATGGATCAGAGAAATGTGAGGGACCTGGAAGCAGGACCTCTTGGGTTACTTTAAGGACTATACTCTGAAAAAGAGATGGACATACTGAGGGGTTTGAAGAATAGTTATATAATTTTCTTGGGTTTCAAAAAGTAATAATTTGACTTCTACTTTACAAATACAACAAAGGGAACCATGACTGGATGAAGGAAGAAAATGCAGGGAGAGATAACAGTATCCAGGGACAGAGGGAATAAAGATCTTTTAAATATACTATATAAAATAAATATTAGGATGATATCTTAAGTTTTTGAGGTTGGCCCACACTAACACATGTGTCTTTAATGCCTGCTCTTGTTAAGTGACAGCTGGCGTATTTCAAATCTAAGCACAGACTAAGCTATAAAGTAAGGGACTTATTCACTAAGCAAAATTTAAGTTGAATAAATAAAATTAAATTTTAGAGATGCCATAGAAACAAACACAGGTAGCAAAAATGAACAGGAAATGGGAAAATAAAATTTTGTTTAGCGACATGAGTGTCCTTGGTAGCATTTGCTGTGGGAAAATGGTCTTTTATCCTTTCACTTGTATTATTTTTTTTTATTATTACAAATTTTTACCTCCTCCCCTGCTCCCATTTCCCTCCCCCTCCCTCCATTCCCCCTTCTCCTCCCTCTCCAGTCCAAAGAGCAGTCAAGGTTCCCTGCCCTGTGGTAAGTCCAAGGACCCCCCCCCCATCCAGGTCTAGGAAGGTTAGAATTCAAACAGACTAGGTTCCCACAAAGCCAGTACATGGAATAGAATCAAAACCCAGTGCCATTGTCCTTGGCTTCTCAGTCAGCACTCATTGTCAGCCATGTTCAGAGAGTCCGGTTAGATCACATGCTCCATCAGTCCCAGTCCAGCTGGCCTTGGTGAGTTCCCATTAGATCAGCCCCACCGTCACAGTGGGTGGGCACACCCCTTGTGGTCCTGACTTCCTTGCTCATGTTCTCCCTCCTTCTGCTCCTCATTTGGACCTTGGGAGCTCAGTCCAGTGTTCCAATGTGGGTCTCTGTCTCTATCTCCGTCCATTGCCAGATGAAGGCTCTATGGTGATATGCAAGATATTCATCAGAGTGCCTATAGTATAGGGACAGTTCAGGCACCCTCTCCTCAGCTGCTCAAGGAACAAGCTGGAGGCATCTCCTTGGACACCTGGGAACCCCTCTAGAGTTCAGTCTCCTGCCGACCCTCAAATGGCTCCCTTAATTAAGATATATACTGAGTATGGCTCAGCCGTACTATGTATATGCTATGCTCACTTGTATTATTTTTTAATAAAATGCTGATTGGCCAGCAGCCAGGCAGGAAGTAAAGGCAGGTGGACGAGTCAGGAAGTAGAGGCGGGACAATGAGAATGCTGGGAAGAGGTAAGCATAGTCTGCAATTGTGACCCAGCCTCAGAGGAAGCAAGATGTGACTGCCTTGCCATAAAAGGTACCAAGCCATGTGGCTAACTCATACAATTATTTTGGGTTAATGTAAGTTATAAGATTAGTAAATAAGAAGTCTGAGCTAATAGTCCAATCAGTTTATACCTAATGTAGACCTCTGTGTGATTCTTTGGGACTTAATGGCTGCAGGACAGGGAAGGACAGAAAACCTTGGTCAACAAACATTGACTATAATGGTTCAGCAGCAAAATGAACTAAGTACGATCTACTTGGAATAAATCAAGAAACATTGTCAGGAGAATTAGGAGAGAGTGTTATAGATAAACCTTAAGATCTTCTAGAGAGGATCAAAGGTAATGTAGTTCAGAAAATTAAGAGGGTAAAAGCTTTTACCCAGATGTATAGAGAGATAATATGTATGCACATACAAACATGCACAACACATATCTTATTGCATATGGGGAGGACAAAGGAAAACATATAGAAGACAATTCAGAGGGTGGAAAATAACCCCAGAAATAGATTACATAATGCTATATTGACCTTGAATTTTCTAAACACTAATGAGAAAGAAACAACAGCCACAGAGAGACATTAGATAAAAAAAAAAAGTCTTCTGAATTAAATCAGCCCATGTATTTCAAAGATATGTTGACCTCACAATAGATCCCATAGATGTGATACATTGGGAAAGGGGTTTTGTTCTTGTTTCCACAGAAGAAAACTTTGGATACCATCAAAATTAGCAAAGATTCAATTTGAAATAAAGAAACCTCTTGAAAATGAGACAAGACAACTTATCCACAATGATGACAACCATACGGATGGTAAGGAATCCTCAAAAGGGTAGGGGCAGGGTTCTGTTCTTGTCTATGCAGGAAAATACTCATTTTCAAAAATTCAAGAGACCCTGGATGTTTGGATGCCTTACAGAAGGAAAAATAACTATCCAATAAGGGTCATCAAGAAAAAGAAATATGCTTTGTAAAGACAGGTAATAAAAACACATACATAGACACACACATATACATACATACATACACACACACATATGAATATATAGAGCTGGCTTTGGAGTTGGACATTGGCTCTGTCCCTATCTAAATCCAAACATGTTGATAAAATAAAAATTCAGAGTTTCTGTCTCATATCAGCAGCCATGATATGGGACAAAAAGAAAAAAGAATTTAGAAAATTTTTTTACTTTTCTTCATATCTATTTTTGTCTCTATTGTACCTTTCATTGAATATATATGTCTGTATATGTGTACATAAATAATGTTTACATTTTCCATAATGAACAATGAATTTTCCTGCAGTAATTGTTGACGTTTCCAGGAAGAAGATGGAGCCCCACAACAATAACTCCACTTGGTTGATATGACATCATGATGCTGATAACACTAAGTTTTGATAATTCCAGTTTTGACAGCTGATCAAGATGTTTCCAACTTGGTTTGCTGAAGTGGTACACTTTTTTTTTTACAATGTTCTGGCCAGAACGTCAAATAGGAACCTCCGAAAAACCCTACCAAATACTCAGACTATTTGCAGTTATACAAGACAGTACTCTTGGAATTTAACCATCATTTTACTTTCATGGGATCCCATAGAAACGTCGGCCACATGACAGCTGGAAGTAATTTTAGAAGACCATGTTCTCTTTCCCAAAAAAGTTTGTCCTCAGGGCTAGGGACATCATTTAGGGGTTTATTATAATTGGTATAGGGTTTGGGGTTGGGGGAAATTTTGTAGACACTGTGATCTCTTTGAACAAAAAAAAAGGGGGGGAATTTGGATGGAATAATAGATTAGTGTGAGCTTACACTAATAAAAGAGTAAAGAGTGAGTAATGGAGTGAATGTTTGTGAGTTATTATATATATAGGCAATTACATTGGTATAGATACTTTTATATTAATACAAACTTAAGTTATATTGAATATTGCATGAATTCGTGTTTTTATCTCTGCTTTAAACATTTTTATATATTGATATATATTTATCATATTGCAATGTATATTTCTACCTCTAATCAAGATACTTAGACATTGTTTACATTTTGAGGCCATTGTCCTCACTTGCTGCACAGTTGTTTATTGTATAATATTCTAATATAAAGTCTTAGTCTTTAAGTTTTATAGGTATTAAGAACCATAGGTCAATAGTCATCTATGTTTGTTATAAGTTGGACTAATCAGCTTCTTTAGATACATAGAGATTATATTCTGCATAGATAGGTAGTCTGAAACAGCTTCAAAGAGCAGTAGAATATGGCATTTAAATAATTTAGGCTTCTGTTGAACTGAGACACAACTGCTCCTGGAAGCATCAAACTGTTCCCGAGAGAATGTTAAGCACCGAAGACACTCCATGTAGACCCTGTTTTTTTCTTGGCAAAACTGGCCTTTGGGCAAAGAACTGCCCATGCCTCAACCATTGACAAGGTACATGGTATCTGGAAATGGATAAGCAGGACTAACAAATCTTGCAAAGACAGGGTAAGATGGTTTTGAAAAATTTCCTGCCTCTAAAAATGGTTCAGTTATTCTAGGCCTTAGCCAAAGTTGGTTGCTTCAATGTTGCAAATGAGACTTTGGGTGATTGCCCAGCTAGTCAGTTGTCTCTGTCATTTGTTGCACATTTTGGAAGTTGCTTGATTGCACTTCCAGCTTACTCAAGTAATATTATTTCCCTTCTTGGATCTTTGATGGGGTTGAAGACTAGATAGTTGCAGTTACTTTCCTCTCATGACTTGGCCAAGTTATTTATTATAAAAAACTTAGGATAGGATAATTATTGAATATATTTGTTTTTATTATATATAATTTTGTATTAGGCTTAGAACTCTCTTATTTAAACAAAAGGTGGAGGTGCTGTAGGAAGTCTTAAAGCCAGTAGTTACCCACCCACTAGGGCATGTCCTCTTATACTATTTATGCCTATGTAGAGCTTGTGCCCGCTCTCTTTTCTGACTGCGGGATTCAGTTTCTGATCACCATTCCAGCAGAGGATTCTATTTCTAAGTCTATCCCTAAATAAATAACCATCTATTTCTCAATTCTGATCTAGTGTGGGATTTTTTTTAAGCATCCTTCTTCAAATGTGGGGTGAATGACAAGGTGATTTTGCTTTTGTTTGACTGACAGAATTACTAGTAAACTTCTGTCCAGCTCATGCTGTAACTCACCCAGGATTGTGCATGATAGCTGTAGGAGTGTGTGACTCTTTTTTTTAATAGACACTCAGCCACTGAGACTGACAATAATGATATCTTTCTGAGGATGTAGGTGATAACATACTTCTAGGTTTGCACAGAAGGGAAGAAGGGGTGAGAGGTGCACTTGCCAAGCTTTCAATTCTTTGACACAATCCACTGAGCAATACTGGCCATGTGCTCTCAGCTAAGAACAAGGAGAACAGAAAACCTTTGGGAGCAAAGGGAGACTTGGTTTGCAGCAGAAGTCAGCTAGACACCTGGAGCATGAAGATGATTGGGATAGAAAGGTGCAGGTAATTATCTTCCTGCTCAGATGCAGAAGTTTGCCTTTTACTTTCAAATTTCACCTTGTGCTGGCCTGAGTAAAACTCCTGCAAGTAAACTGAAAATATGTAAAGTTCGCCTCAGTTAAAGAAGGAAATGGAGTAAGAATCACAGCAGTTCCCTGAACTTTACCATGGACTACACATTTCTTAATGAAACATTTTCTTTTCTTTTCTAACCCTTGCTAACTTCTCCATGCTGAGTGCTTCCTGGCTTTATTGCATTGTAGCTCAGATGCACTTGTTGGTTTTCATGTTCACCCTACATACCCACCACACCTTAAAAGTCAGCATTCACTGGGTTATTTTGTTTCATTTTGTTTGCCTGCTGTTTTTGAAATCGCTCTCACTTTGCCCAGGCTAATCTTACATTGCAACTGAAAATTCAGTTTGAATATAACTGCAGGAGTTTACCTGTGTGCCCCACTATGTGCACCACAGCTTTGGTTACACTGTTTTTTGTTTGCAATGACAATCCCAGATTTTACAGCACTGCTCTGAATCATTTATGTTCCATGTATCTTTTACCCTCTAAAGGGCAGAACCATGAAAATCTGGCTTTTGCACTCAGTCATTAAAAGTTACAAACACATAGAGCATGCAATTAATAAATATTTCTTGAATCAATGAATATTTGCTTGCCTTTGTTTTGCTGTGTTTAGTCTTTTGGTTTTTCATGACGTGCAGATTCTTCCTAATCTAACTATTTTGCTTTCTCCAGGAACAGTGTGAGATGTATCAAATGTTATCTTATATTCCCCAGCATGTCCAGGGTCCTGAGCATCCATTTCTCTTTTTGTTAAGTCTAATATATCTTTGAATAATTAGTATTTAAACCATTAAAGTCTTTCTCTTGGCAAATTACCAAGATAATAATAAAACCACAAAAATGTCTTTTCTCCTGTGCCTTAATAAAATACAATTAAAATTTAATAAAAGCTCTGAATTTCCATTTATCAAATTCTGCACATCCTGAGGGAGGTAGCAGCAGTGTTACAACTAGACCAATTAAATAGACAGTTGTGGTTAAACTCTTTAATCCACATAAAGGTGAGTATAATTCTGTGCTTAACATTCCAGAATTGCTCATAGCGTTTTGAACAGAATGTCCATTTTTATTCAGTCCTGACTGTGTTACAAAGAGTCCTTACTGATTATGTTTGCTAATCTAATAATAATGCTGTGTCTATCAGGTTTCCTAAGTTGTCCCCTTTTCTTCTGGATGATTAATAAACTAAAGTCATTATTTTAAACTGTAACTCCCCTCACATAGTTTGACACCATAGTTGCTGCAGAGAAGAAATAACAGCAAATAAATAAATAAATGAAAGGAGAAACTGGAGCATATATTTTTAACTACAAAAGACATTTTTTCAAATGTCTAAATATCCATGAAAGATTTTTATAAAATCAATGTGAAAGTTATTTTATTAAATGTGAAAAATATATTATAAAACATCACTGAAGAGCAAGTTATCTTTTGTTATTCCTTTGAAAATAAACATGATTCCAATTCTTAAGTTTATTAAAGATTGAAAGGAAAATCATAGGCTTCTTTGTCAGATATTTTGGGACATTGTCTTGTGTCCTGTAGGTTGTATATGTATATATATATATATATATATATATATATATATATATATATATATAAATATATTATTTACATAAGTCTGAGTTCTTGCTATGTTTTTAAATTCTGAGCTGTATGGATTGCACCAGAAACTGTGCAGGAAAATTTGGAAATATTCCTTCTCTGTGCATTAGCTGGTGGTTCTGAGGAAAGGCTAAATACACAAGTATGTATGTTGTGGTTTGTTTTGACTAACCACAGGATAGACCTTACCACTGCTTAATAAGATATGTAAAATTCCAACGTGAAGGGTAAGTTTCATATTTCAAGCTCAATAAATCCTCGTTACAGTTCCCATAGGAGACATTTTTCTAGAACGTAGAAGAGCCAGCAAAAATCCAATGTAGATTCCTTTTTATTATTAATTTGAATGTTTTTATGTCCAGAAAAGACAAAACTGATGAGTTTGAAATGTAATCTTAATAGGATTATAAAGAAAATAAAGAGTAGGATTTTAACTATCAAGATCTGTGTATATTGAGGATGGTTAATGTTCACAATTTTTTAAAATTGTTGTCAATCTTTGTTATTCTTATTTCTTAAAAAATTCTATGACTGAATATATCCTTAAAATATCAGTGTGGGGTCCTTAACATGTAACTTTTCAAAATAATTTTGATTGAAAAATTCTATTATGGGACTGGAGAGATAGCTCATCAGTTTAAAAACATTTGTGAAGGTTTGGGGTTTGCTTCCCAGCACGCACCGAATGACCAAAGACAATCCATATCTCCAGGTCTAAGAGGTCTGAAACCCCCTTCTGATCTCTTAAGCACCAGACATGCATTTGGTCCATATACATATCATGTAGTCACAACACTCATACATATAGAATAAAATAATCTAATTCTTAAATTTTTAAAATTTAGAAAGTTTTATTTTTAATAAATGAATACACTACTTAGGATATATAATTGGCATGAATACACAGGAGGAAACAGTGAAGATTATTTTGAAGCTAATTAAAATATTGTCATTAGTTTAATAGCCAATAAAGTAATTAAAACTGCTTCACTTGTTTTTATTTTTTAAATATGCTATTGAAACTCTTAATGTTAATTCCAGGAAAAGGAAAATATTGTGACACGTATTTTGCTCCCATTCCATCTGACTAAAATTTTGTTAGAGCTAGTTCAATTCTTCCAAATAAATAGAACCAACATCAGCTTTAATCTCTTTCAGCATTAGTTCTCAATTCTTTATTTATGCATATAAGTCTATATATATGTGTGTGTGTGTGTGTACATATATGTGTAATACCTTAGTATTTTCACTTATCAACCAAACTAAATACTACATTATTTGCACACCTGAGTCAATTTATTCATTTTCTTGTGATAACTGAATTTAAGATTCCTTCAGACCCAGAATTTCTTTTGTAGAGAAAAAATACTGAACCATCTGCAGCCTCAGAATTATTTTAAAGAATACTCGCTGAATATTGAAATATACAAGCACTTCAAAATATGGCTAAGCACATTCTTTCAAATTTCAAGTGATGTAACGTCAAGATTAGACAGGTTTCCTTTTGTTGCTGTTTGCTGTTTAAAGGCTGTACAGAATTTGCAATTTTCCCAATACAATATTTTACTGCAGTCTGGTTGCTCTTAATCTTAACTAGTCAGCTCTGATAGTAAATTAAAAACTAGGTGTCTGCAGGCACAAAAAGAATCAGAATGGAATGAAGGATAGGCTGTGATAAAGAATGGGTATCAAACATGGGGTGTCAGTGGGAGCAGGGGGACGGATGACCTAGAAAACCACAGACACGTTCATGATGTATTATTGGATGCAGCCATTTAGTAAAGTTTATCTGAGAATTATTATTGTCAATCCTTAATAAATTTATGAGTTTCCAGGAAGAGAACTAAATTCTGACTGCCACAGACTTTAAAGAAAAATATTTCAGACACATATAATGCCCTTTTTTTTTTTCATTTTGAGCTCATTGGGTATCCCGTGCAGATTTTTGAGGTCCTTACAAATTCATTAGGTGCTTTCTCCACAGAGAGCATTTTAGTAGGGAAAGCAGCACCGAATAAGGCTGATGTCCCTATTAGATACCTTCTGATACTCTGTTCTTGGCTCAATTTGGGGCTGGAGGGAGGAAGGAAAATTCTCTTATTTAGGAAAGTCTACTACGAAATCCGGCCTCTGGATTTGGGCCTCTCAACTTTGTGGCTAGGATTTCATCAGTACCATCAATCTTATCTTTTCCTTAGTTAACAGTCAATAGTCAGATGGGGTGGCATGCCAAATACCTTTCTATTATTACTAGACTAGTCCATGAGAATAGCTTACAATCCAGTCTATTTCAAATCGACTTGACTTCACCTGGTCTCAGCTTCACTCACTTCTCTTCCCTTTCCTGCTGGTCTCAAGGCCCTCTCCTGCTACATGGACAAAGCTGAAGAGTGTCCCTTAGGGAAACTAACATATACCAGTAGATTGACTCATATAAATAAGGATGGAAAAATATTTTGAAAAGTGAGTCTACTTTTAACTTAATAGTACCTATGCCAGGTATTGGGTGAAAAGGTACAAGAAGCCCTGCATGTTTTTCAGAAATCCTTATCAATATTGAGCTGTTATTATTTCCAATTCATAGATACAAAAATAGAATTTTTGAGTGAGTAAGTAATTTTCCAAAGTTCTCAGCTAATTGAAGAACTCGGGCTCTTTTTTTAACCAAGAAGCTATTGTTCTAAACATGTTCCTACAAAATTAGACATGAAATGAGTCATTCCCGGAAGGGATATTTACAGACCGAGAAGATAACTCTGCCTGCTGAAAGATCGGAGGGCTGTGTGTTACAATCCCAGAACCCACACAAAATGGAAATGGAGGCATGTACCTGTAACATAGTACAGGGGATGTGCATGGAGATAGGGTAGATTTCTGAATCTCATCTGCTTGTCAGTCTAACTATATGATGAGCTTAAATTCAGTACAGACCTGCTTTCAAAAAATAAAGGAGAAGAGCGACCAAGGAATGACCAAGGAAAAGATATCTGACATCTGCTTTTGGCTTACACATGTATACTTATACACACACAAACACATACATATTCACATGCATACACCCACACTGAATTCTTACAAAATTATGATTAGGGAAAAGTGGACTTGAGTCATGCAAAAAATTTTTGAACAGTCTTTGAAACATTACTATAATCATAATGTTTTAAAAATAAAGAATATAGCTCTTTAAGTCAAATAACTCATGTTAAAGACTTCATATCAAAGGTAAACGTTTCTAAAAGGAAGCCCCTGGCGACTATCAAGTGCGAATGGGAGACCTATTGGACACTCAGAGTGTAAGAGGTAGAGTAGAAGGTTGGAAACATGTACCTCTATGGAGGAAACTCAAATACCTAAGAACAATACCCACAGTCACGCATACTGTGAAATGATGTCCATTTTAAGGAGGAGGAACATTTGGAAATGTATAACAACAGAATGAGTCTTGGAGATAAATTGTGCTAAATGGAACAAGACAATCTGTAAGTAAGTTAGCCTTTTTAGACTGAGAGTTCCAGTTATAAAATTTCTCCTCAGTTTACTTGTAAGAATACTTCTAAGTTTAAACTAGAGTCAGAAATAAATTACCAGGAATATCTACTATGAAAACAGAACAAAACTTAAGTTTCAAACATATTTAAAAATCTTACCCTGTCAGTATATATATTACCTTTTCCAAGTGAAAAACTACCAGTCACAATGAAGCCATGAGAGGCTGAGTCAGTGGGCAGGCTGCCTTGGGGCAGTAGGACTTGAACTAATAGTATAGGAGTGCCTTAGAGTTGAAAAGGCCAATTGACTATTCCCCTTACAATTTCATGAATCCTTTCTTTTCCTTTTCATTTACTTCCCTTGATACTTCATCTTCTCACCTTTCTCTGTTCCCTTCCCCTTTTTCTTTTCCTTTCCTGTTAGGTTTCCCACCCACGGAAAAGATGGAAAAATTCCAGAGTGCATATTTGTTGCAGAATCACTCAGAATGAATGTTTTAGCATGTGAAGACTATTACATTTTCCATTCCCCTACACTATTCTGGTCTCTGTGTAAATTATTTCTGCTGAATATTCTTTGATTGCAACGAACAAAACAATTCTTTTTATATTCTTTTTCACATACTTTCTTTTAATATTTTATCACCAACATTGGTGAGACTATAGCAGAAGCATCTACATCTGAATTACATCAGAATTCCATTAATTTTATTAGTCATCCTTTGCTGCTTTGTTTCTATATTTTGTTTTATTTTAACTTATCAGTTGTTTTGATCCATTTGTTCTGCATCCATAAAATACTATAAATGGGGTAGTTTTTTAAACAACAGAGAGTTATTTCTTAGAGACCTGGATACCACAAAGTCGATAATCAAGAAATGGATAATTCAGGGGTCTGGTGCATGGTGACTTTGTCTTCAAATGGTGGAAGGAAGAAGGCAGCAAGGGAACCTCTGGAAACTTCATTTCATAAAGCTCTAACCCTTCTCATGAAGTCTAGATCTTTATCCCACAGGCCCTCTTACTAGCATCACTTTATCAAAGATCTACCTTCAATATGTTCACACTATAGCCAGTAACAACTTCAGCAATATTCAGACATTAGCCAATACTGTTTTTGCTAAATTAAATAAATCTTTCATGAATAATTTTCCACCTATCTCTGACTTGTCAAATTTAATTCTTAGGTTACTTTTAAGTTTGACATCAAAAACGTCATCTCACCTGCAATTGCTTGTAGTTTTCTAATTACATGAAAAGACAGGATAATAATTTTGATATAATAATCTGTCAATATGAATTTAAACATGTTCTAACTGGACACTATATCATGAGTAAACTTTGGAAATATTAAGTAGTCCCTACTAGAACATTTTGACAAGCCTACTTACAAACATAAGCATAGATTTTATATATATATATATATATATATATATATATATATATATATATATATATACACACAGTGAAGCATCACCCAGATGGACTTGTTACCCTATGTGTAATGATAGCTTGCACACCAGGCTCTAAGGACCACCTCTGAGGAAAAAACAGCTGCCCAAGGTCACCTCCCTAATTCCAAGAGGTGCATATTATTTGAAACCTGATAGATATAAAAATACAGCAGTATATGCCCATCATAGCAAAGTTGACAGTAATTGCAATACTCAAATAATTATATAGTCAACTAACAATGTATTAAACTTATTGTTACTTGACTTGCTACTCTATTTAATCTTGCTTTCTACCTTTCTTTTCCAAAATTGTTCCTTAAAAAGCACAATGCCCAGATGGGTAAGTCCCTCTCAAAGTCCATTTTCTGAGAGTCAGATAAATAATGTACTAAAATGTTTATTTTATCCTCTTTAAAATAGTTTAGCTAAATTATATTTAAAATATTTTATATGAAAATATAAATATAATGATATGGCTACATTTTAAAGTTATATTTCTTTGTTACAATCAATTCTGTGTTCATTTCATTGTTCAAAGTAATTAAAATAAATATACTTCCTATTTCTTAAATAAGCCAATTATTTGAAATCTTAAATGCAGATGTGCATAAAATAATTTATGAATATAACTTATACAAATAGTGCCCATAAATGAATTAAATGGAGAAAAAGCCAACAATGGATATATAACTCAAAAATAAATATTTCAATTAAAATGAATGTTATTTTTGTTGTGCCAGTAGAAATTGGAGCCACACATGTCTCCACTCCTTCAAGAGGAACATTGGAGCAGGAGCAAAGATGAAATGTGATCTTAACAAAAGGAAAACAAGTGAATCTAGGAGAGCAGGAACTTCGTGACCTCTGGTCCGTGACCTTCAGCTTTCTGAGAGTAGTATACCTTGACACTCTGAGCATGTCTAGAGCAGGAAGCAGGTGTTCCTAAATAACTGCAATTTCCTACAACACTGACAGTCATATAAATTTCTTTTCAACAAACATTTTCCAAACCAAGTAATTAAAATTGCTTATGTTAGTGGGTATAGAAATGAAAAACAAGTAAGCAAAAACATAAATAAATAAAAATCATGTCAAGAGTAGGAGTGGAGTGAAGAGACCCCTTTTTTCTCAAACCTGAAAACAACAACAATGTATTTTCTCTGTCAGTTGAACGGCTTTCTCTGTTATTACATGATATAACACAAGTGTCCACATTGCAAAATCCATAGGCAGCTTTGATTCACAGCCTCCATTACTATTATTAAATGGACTTGGAGTGTGGAAATGGTTCTCAAGGCACAGGAAATTACACAACAGTGAAAGTCTCAGAAGGAACATGAAGACATTGTAAAATCCCTCAAACTTAATGACATGATAAAGAAGGCAGAATTAGTGAGAAGCCATGTAGTTCTGCTGGAGACAGAAGCCAGTACTTTACCCAGTAAGCCATAGCCACATTATCTGTAATGATACACAGATTAATGTAGATGGGCTAGTTTAGGATATAAGAGTTAGCCAGAAATACACCTAAGCTATTGGCCAAACAGTATTACAAATAATATGGTTTCTGCATGATTATTTTGGGGACTGATCAGCCGGAAACTAACTAGAAGCTCTCATACAACATTTGGTATTAGTTAATAAAAATTCCTTAGAATAAAAATAGTCTTAAGCTTTTTCATCACTTAGGAGCTGATAATTACTAATAGTCTTGAGTAAGGATTGACACTATACCAACAGAAGCTTTTCAGGCCTATTCAAACCATAGATTCAACTTAGTCCTTACTTCACAATATACGAAATATATTAGATGTGTGACTTGAATGCAACAGCTAGGTACAGCCCACAGTAAGCATGTTTTCTACGGCTTCCATTTAGATTTCTTCATGCAGACAGACTAAGGTGAATTTTTCTCAAATAATTTCCCCATTAATTGACTCTAAAACACATAAAATAAAACCCTGTACTTTAACAACAACAACAAAAATATGAATTGCTTTTTCTGTTTGTTAAATATCACTAGCTATATTGAAAGTTTCTATACAAGCTCTTGATCAATTTTGAACACGGGTCCATTTTATGCATATATGAATTTTTTTGTTTAGAATGTTGGATGCAAGTTGTTATGGATAATGGTCAGGAGAAAAGCTAAACAAAGGATATTGGATTCAGAGTTCTTGTTTTTTTTTTTTAAACAAAAAGGGGAAAGTAGTATGAAAAAAATGGTCTGTATCCTGTCAATTATATTTTAAATAAATGCTGATTGGTCAGTAGCCAGGCAGGTGTTGCGGGAGGTCCTTCTGCTCCTCCAGCCAATAGCCGCTGAGATACCAGCCATTGGGGAATGGTCTCTCTCCCTTTAATAAAAGCGGTTACTTCCCTTCTCTTTCTTTTTGCTTCCTGCTCCAGTTCCGAATACTAGACTTCTTCCTGATTGTGCAGAGGGCTGTTGTCTGGGATGGTTATCTGTAAGTTTTTTCCCCTTTAAATAAATACCACCCTATTAATCATAATTCCAAACTGGTGTGGCATTGTTTGTGACTTACGCCTTCAGGCAGGAAGTAGAGTTGGGGCAATAAGAACAAGAAAATTCTGGGAAGAGGAAAGCTTACTCGGCAGTCCTAGTCCAGCCACAGAAAAAGCAAGATGTGATTGCCTTGAAGAATAAGGTACTGAGCCCCTTGGCTAGCATAGGCAAGAATATGGACTAATAGAAGTTATAAGACTTAATAAGAAGTTTGCTCTAATGGACCAATCAGTTTATACCTAATGTAGTAGACTTTTGTGTGATTTCTTTGGGACTAAATTGCTGTGGGACCTGGTTGGGAAAAAAAAAAAAACTCCGTCAACAAACCATGGAGAAATACTACTGATTAACTTGCTCTCCTTGGCTTGTTCAGTTAGCATCCTTAAATAATCAGGATCCATGTGCCTACAAAGAGTACACCATGAGCTAAGACCTCCTACAACAGTTGCTCCATAGGCGGCTCTAATAGAGGCTATCCTCCAGGTGAGAGCTTTGATTCCTCAATGACCTATATTTATATAAAGTTGACAATCAAAACTAAATATGGCAAATGCACAGTTGGCCATCTCTTCAGCAGATTAAATGCTGAGCATTTTCACCATTGACATAAATTTTCTCTGTAAGTCCAATATGATATGTTGCATGAGGAGGAAGTAGCCCCTTGTTTGTCCCTGCTGCCCGGCTAGCTTACACCCAAAATAATCACACAGAAATGGTAGTCATTAAAACATTGCTAGCCTATTAGCTCTTGTTTCTTACTGGCTAATTCTTACATCTTAATTTAACCCATTTCCATTAATCTGTGTATTGCCATATGACTGTGGCTTACTGACAAGATTA
This sequence comes from Microtus agrestis, assembly GCA_902806775.1. Taxonomy (NCBI): domain Eukaryota; kingdom Metazoa; phylum Chordata; class Mammalia; order Rodentia; family Cricetidae; genus Microtus; species Microtus agrestis. The sequence continues at coordinate 690,658 of CADCXT010006384.1, read as the reverse complement.
TAATCAGTGTCTGTCTGAGGCAGAAAATCCATGGCATCTCTCACTCTGCCCTTCTTCCCAGCATTCAGTTCTGTCTTCTCTGCCTACCTAAGTTTCTGCCCTATCAGGCCCAAAGCAGTTTCTTTATTCATTACCCAATGAAAGCAGCACATGAACAGAAGAACCTCCTACACCAAAGGTATTTCAGTGATATGTATTTTCTAGATTATTGTGTGATAAAGCTCATCTACAGTATATTGTTTAGTCCAGGCATTGTGCATTGGAGGGTAAAGAGGAACTTGTTAGAACACAATCGTTTATGGAAGCCTTAGTTTCTTTCCCTGTTGCTGTGATGACATATTCTGTCAGAAGAACTTAAAGGGGAAATGGTTACTTTTTTGCCCAGAGTTCTGAGACTCTGCCTATTATGGAGAGGAAGTCAGTTCCCTAAGCTGTCAGGAGCCGTTTCCTGCCCCCCCCAAATTATTACAGGAACCATTGCCCTGAGGAGTTAGCATAGAACCCCACTCACTCCTAACAATAATTAGAATTGTTCTATTGGCAGAGCCTATCCCACTCCCAATTATCTGTTAATAAGAGAGCTATCTGTTAGTGGAACCCACCTCACATTCCAAACTATCTAGAGAACTAAGGTGTGTCAACTTGTTACTTCCTGGTCAAGGAATCGTGACCTGACCTTTTGTAACCTCCTGGCCTATGTGACCAACTTGACCCACGTGGCAAAAGCCCAGGCCCCTGTGCCCCCTCCTCCCAAATTCCTTATCCTATATAAGCTGTGACCCTGACTCTAATAAACGAAGGCTTCAACAAATCTGCCTGGCCTTCTTCCTCTCTCTTGCTCATGTCTTTTCAGATAGTGCCTCTCCCAGGCCCTGGAATTACTGAACTGCAGGGTGGATTACAACCCCTAGACTGAGTAACCCACCCAAAGTGGTTTACACTAAGCAGATGATCCTATGGCATCCACAATCATGAAGGAGGAGAATGGATGCATGAATGCATTGTTCTAGCTTTCTCTGATTCATTAAAGTCTAGAATCCTATGCACAGGAACAGTTCCTGCACACAGTTAAGATGGCTCTTCCTACATCACTTAATGTTATCAAGATAATTCATCACTGAAATGGCCAAAGGTCCAAATAACTGAAGGTGATTCCAGATTCTATCAAGATGACAATCAACACTGTCATAATAGGAAAGTAGGAAACCATGTCAAGCTTTAGATAATTGAGAGAGTCAAAGAGTTGATTCAAGCTAACTTATCTTCAATAAACTCTTGAAATTTGATCTCAAGTTTACTCACTACAGGTGGTAATTCCACCTTAGTGTCTGGTATAATAAGAAAAAAATGTTTTTTTAACTTTATCATAAATAGATTTAAGTAACTAGAGTTAATAACAAAATATTAGTATATTTTAATATACTGTTAATATTATTAGTCCAAAGAATTTAATTTTAAAAGAGGATTAGGAACAAATTTTGAGTCAACCCATAATGGAATCATAGATTTGAGGCATTAAAATGTGAACTAAAAATCAAGCTTTGTTGTCACGTTATCATTTTCTAAAATAGAAGAATAAGTTGAATTACAATGCTGTCATAGATTTTATAAAAAGCTTTTAAAAGAAAAAGGAACAAATCCTTTCCTATCAGTTTTCTATTACATGACCCATTTATATTAAACAGGCACACAGGACTTACTTAAGCACACAGACCCCAGATTTCAAGCAAAGTTCACTTCTTGGCAACCATATCTGTGTTTATTTCAACAATACACAAACACACACAAAACCACATGTTGTAGGAGGCCACTTGTTCATTTCCCGGCTGCCCAGACTCCTGAAATAACCACACAGAAACTGTATTAATTAAATCATTGCTTGGCTTATTGGCTCCAACTTTTTATTGACTAGCTCTTACATATTAATTTAACCCATTTCTATTAGTCTGTGTAATGCCATGTGACAGTGGCTAAGCAGCAAGTTTTGGCATGTCTGTCTCTGGTAGTAGCTTCATGGCTTCTCCCTGACTCTGCCTCCTTTCTTCCATCATTCAGTTTAGTTTTCCCCACCTAGATCTGCTCTACCCTATCACAGACCTAAGACAGTTCCTTTATTAACCAGTGGTATTCACAGCTTACAAAAGGGAATCCCACATCAAACACACATTCACATACATAAAATGTTTTCTTGTTGTTTTTGTTTTGTTTCTTTTAACAAGTCTTTTAAAAACTCAGCAATATTGTCCTAAAATCACAAACAAAATGTGATCTTGACTAAGCACAATCAGACAATGCAAGGATCCACAATTGAAAATCTGAGAGTAACTATATCCTGAGTATGAAAAAAAAATATGTTTAAAACTCACATTCCAAGACTCTCAAGTCTTTCAGAAAACCAAGAGCATCTACTTCTCCTTCTGCATGGCATCCACACCCTCTGCCTCTGCTGACTGTTAGATTTTGAAACCCAGTCTTTATTCTGGGCATCTGGCATGAATCTCCATCAAACAAGAAGGAGGGGCAAATTCTGTGGTCTGCATGACAACAGCCTGACAAGTGCCAGTGTAATCCCTTGACGATGCAAAAATGTCTGCAAGGAGGGAATCCCACTTAACATGCAAACAGGCAGGACCAGTACATGTGGTCCCTTTCCATTTTCATGATATTAATAAGAATAAAACAAAACAGTATTCTTTGTTTTCCGAAAAACTGGTTAAAGGTACACAGAATGAATTTTGTTTTCTCAGTCTCTAAATTTCTTGGTGAAGTTACACTAGATATTTGCAGAAGTCAGAATCTGATGGACAGATAGCTTTGAAATACTGTAAGACAAATGTGTTCTTAAAAAAAAAAATCTTCTTAAGGAATTCTTTAGCAAAGAGCCAGAATATGTGACAGAAAAGGAGGAGAGTTTTCAGAGATGGCAATAGATAATTACCGCTTTTATGCTTGTGCTTCTATTATTTCATTCTAGAAGCATCCTGTGTCTCACACCAGATGATCCACACTGTCAGGGCATTGATCTGGCTCATCTTTGTGACTCTGGGCAGAACTCCACTAAATAGAAACTTTCTGTGCTTTGCTCCTACAAAGTTATAGCTGTTTGTCCTTTCGTGACATATTCCATGACTCCATTCTTCTAAGTAATGCATTCCAGCAAGGCGCTGGCCTCAAAGTCATAAAGAGATGCTACTAAATAGAAACTCACGGAGAGAAAGTCAAAGACTTTTCCCCCTGGCACCCGTTCCGAAACTCCAACAGAATTATTTCCCTCTTTCCTGTAAGTAGTACCGTGAACACATCTGTCATCATCCAAATGAAAGTTGGCCCTGGGTTGAAATTTAGCTAATGGATTTATTCTTTTTCTTGCTTAGGTAAAAGCTGGAGTACTTGACCACTTGTAGCACCTTCTATGAGTTTCTGATACGATAAATGGAGTTGCAATTATGTCTCCATTAACCTGTGACATATGAACCAATCTTAGGACGATTAGAGTCTAATTGAATTATTATCGAAAGGAACCCTGTTATTATGAGTCTTATTCTTGTTTCACATTCTCTTCAGCAATCTGAAAGTGGTAACAGCTAACACATCAATTATCTTCCATCATCAAGAATTCTTTTAAGTGCTTCAGCAAATATTAATTCAGTATGTCAAGTGCTCTGAACACCTTCTCAGATTTCCTAGACCATCCCTTCTATGGTTAAAGGTCTACTCACTATGTGATTTTTGATTCAGCCAACTCCTGCAAACCTCCTTGAGGACATACAAGGGGCTAGAAGTGAGCATGGGGTTTATAGGAGCCAGTTCCACAGTGAGGACAAACATGATCAATAGGAAACCTAAAGATGCAGAGTTAAAATATAGTGTCACCCTTTTCTCATCTTCTTGGTTTCTTTGCATTTAAGCTCTTCTAGGTGGGTGCTGAATACAGAAGAAGCTTGTCTGCAAGACAGCTTTATGTCTCCTGGCGAGAGAGCACTTTGGCTGATAGAAGCCACATCTTAGCATTTTTCTACTTCTTCTCTTATCTCCTTGTTCTCTTACTTATGCTCCTACTGTCCTTGTTTGCCCATTGTCTTTCTTTTATTTCTTCTTGCGATAAAACGTTCTGGAGGAGGAAACAAAGCAACACAAGAAGGCAAGAGTTTACTCTAGTCTACAATTCCAGGTTACAGTCAATTATAGACGGGAATAAAGGGCAGCAAGAACTTGATGTGCGTTGTCCTTCTGTATGCTGAAAATATATGTATTTCTTTTATTTGTTGGTGCACAAAGCTGATTTGTCCAATAGCCAAGAAAAATAGAGCCAAGAGGGAAATCCATGCAGAGATACAGAGAGAAGCAGGTCAGAATCAAGAGAGATGCTAGCAGCCACAGGGAAAGTAAGATGTGTGGTAACAAGCCATGAGCCTAATGTTAAAATATAGACTAATAGAAATGGGTTAATTTAAATGTAAGCACTAACCTGTAATAAGCTTGAACCATTGGCCAAACATTTATAATTAACATATACCCTCTGATTGATTATTTTATAAGCAGCTAAATGCAGAAAAGCCTCCAGCTACAAGAACTCGAGTTCTAGTCATGTTATATTCTCAGAAAAGAGCAGAGTGAATTTGTGCATGTTTGCATGTTTCAGATTGCTTAGTCCACTGTCATATAGTTCAGAAACCCCTGCCTACAGAATGAAACCCACAGACAGTGGCAGATCTTCCTTCTTAGATTAAAATTATCAAACTTGTTCAGCCCAAAACATACTCATAGGCAAAGCCAATAATAAGAAACCCCTCCCTCCATTAAGATTCGATTTCTAGGAGATCATAATGGGAAAAGCACACAGATAGATAATGTGAGCTCACAGACTCTGGACTGAAAGCTGAGGAACCTGCTTGGGACTGAACTAGACCCTCTGAATGTAGGTGACAGATATGTTGAAGGGGTCCTGGCAGTGCGAGGACAACTTATCCTGGGCCCATGAACAGGCTTCTTGGAGCTTGTTCCCTACGGTGAGATACCTTACTTGGCTTGTTGCTGCCTCAGCTTAATATGCCAGACTGTGTTGTCTACCCAGGAAGGCCTTACCCCCTCTGAGTAGTGAACAAGGAGAAGAAAGGGCGTAGTTGTAAGGGGCAGGTAAAGGGGACGGAAGGGGAATTGGGATTGGTATGTAAAATTAAAAAAATTAAATAAAATTATAAAAATAGATTTGCTTTCCATGTGATTTTAGATGTAGCGTCAAAACTTCCGTCATCACACCCCTTAACACTAAAGTTTTTCTTGCAAAAAAAAAAATGACTTCTTTTTGTGAAAAGTCCTGTCAGGTGAGTACTATGGTTTTGCATTATTGTATTTAAAAAAGAACAACAGCTCACTAAGTAATATACCCAGGTTTATATAGCTAGTCTAAAGCACATAGACCATTTGAATCTCAAGGCATACATACTCAACACTACACTGGATAATGGTCTGGGTCAACTAGCCAACCTAGAGCTAAACTTCATGCCATTTTCATCTCTAAAATACTGAGCCTGATAGGAGGGGTAAAAACAAAAAAAAATGAAGCTGTATTGCTGTACTGGGTCCTGAAGATTATATCACAATTAATTTTGCTGACATATCTTAACTGTGCTGTTTAGTGAGAACTTTTTTCATCAAAGAGTGTTTGCTAACCCACTGTTGTCATATACAATAAGGTCATAGGTTTTATAACATCATCAGAACCAGAATAACATAGACGCTAGAATATATATATATAGTTTGTGTGTGTGTGTGTTTCTTTGAATGCTTGTGAGTATATTCAGGGACCACAGAAGAACATTAAATTAAGTGTTCTGCTCTATCGCTACCTGTCTGAGTTCCATCATAGTCAGTGTTTCCAACTGATCCTTGACTATTATTATTTAATTTTATTTGTCTAGACTGATTCTCCTTTTTTCCATACCTACCCCTCCACCCAGTACTCATCCATCCACCTAGTGCCCACCCTCTGCCCATTACCCACCCTATAACCAATATCTACCCTACATCCTGTATCCAACCTTATACCCAATATCCACCTTACACCCAATACCTGCCCTACAACCAGTACCCACCCTAAACCCAGTATCATCATACACCCAGTTTCAAATGTACACTTAGCCACATCTAGATTTTCATGTGGGTGATAGAGATCCAAGCTCGTATCTTCAGATGAACTCAGAAAGTATTCTCACTCCTGAACCATTTCCCTGGCCCTTCCTCTCTTCTCAAGAGCTAGCGGAGGCTAGAAAGGGTCCAACCATATGAGGGACTTATTCCCTTCCACTAGTCCACAGCTTCAGAAAGGATGTACATGGGATTGTGAAGAAGGCAAGTGGTGTCTATTCAGACCAAAGGTCACTGAAATCAGTCATTAACATAAAATATTAGATATTGCAGCCAGGTCACCCTAAGTGCATGCTTTCTATATTCATGAATACACAGCGGGAAGAAATTCTATATGTATTCCTTTTGCTGACTGCTCCTCATGGAATATTTTAAGGTGGAATATGCCTTTATTCAATTATAAATAACTAGTCCTGCCATTCTCAATGTCTGGGCATTTCCTAGTGATTCTTGCTATAGATTTTCAACTATGTATCTATTCCTCCTTAGATTTCTCTTTTTATAAAGTCAAGAGAAATGAATTCTTATGTTAATGTAGCAGGGGATTCCTCTCTACCAATCTTTTAAAAAATAGTTATCAGAATAAAATAAAGAACTTGATACTTTCTCTGAGAAGTAGAAAATAATATTGAAATTGTGGCATAAAATTGGTAAATTTTATCATTAATTTTTTATAATGTCTCTTTACCTACATGCTGTAATGTATATGAAAACCAACTTATTGTAGCACAATGGGCATGGTCTGCTTCATATGTCTAACCATTCCATTAATTCAAAAAACAAAAACAAAAAACATGGTTATAGTTCTTCCAGGAAGTTGTGAGTAAGTCTTAAAATAAAGTTTCATTTTTGTATAAGTCCAATCTTCATAATATGTTACTCGGACTTATAATTTAAATACTGTTTCTTGACTCTTACAATATTCACTTCCCACGCTAAAAGAACTTCTACAGTTATTTTTTAAATGACAATTTTAAAGATAGCTTATTGTTTTTCCATCCTCATGGATATAAAACTGTGGTGATTTAAATTTCTGATTGCAATTAGAAGAACACAATCTTCTACTTTGTGAACACTTTTCTGCATCCCACAACTGCAGAAGGAAGTTTTTCCACAATTGGAATGCAAAATTGCATCCCTGACCCCAAGTCTCGTACGATAGCTGCTCTCCACTTGATGAAGTTTGTTTCTTAATGTTAAACTGCCATATTTAGATTTCTAAGTCAGTTTAACCTGCTCCTGTTATTATATAGAACATCTTTCTGTTGATCCTCAGAGTTCATTGTATAGTGGTATATTATTTTATTTAAATAAATAAATCTTGCCTGAAGACAAGAGGCAAAGCTAATGCCACTAGAGGTTAACCAATGGTGACATGCACCTTTAATCCTAGGATTTGGGAGACAGAGGCAGATGGATCTCTATGAGTTCAAGGCCACCCTGTGCTACACAAGATAAATAAGAAATAAATCCAGGTGGTGGTGGCCTTCACCTTTAATCCCCGTACTATGGTTTCAAGGTTTCACCTGCCTTTAATCCCAGCACTAGAGAGAATATAAAGTAAGAGGAGAGAGATGTTTAGTCTGTTTAGTTTACGGTCACTCAGCCTTGAATAGATATAAGACTTCTCTAGTGGTTTGGTTGCTTTGCTTTTCTGGTTTTCAGGACGAACCACAATTTCTGTCCCTAAGTTTTTATCATTCGTGCTACATCATTGCACACATTTTCAATATAGAGAAAAATCTATAAACTGTCTACCCCAATGTTTCACAATGCATAGTGAACAATCTAGATGGCAAACTTGAGAAACACAGTCAATTGCCAAAGGTGATTTTCTAAGGCATGATAAATACATAATGGAGTATTTTATTATTTTCGTGACATTTTCAGGAACAATAGAACTCAAACACATGCACTGGCTTACTGTTCTCAAAATTACTTTTTATAATAACTGTTTTGGTAACTGTCAATAAAGGCAAAGTGGCTACAGTCAGACTAGTGGGAGGCCACAAGAGTTAAAGAGTGGTTGTACCCCTTAGAAGCCAGCTGACTTTAGCCAGAACACGTATCTGTTCCTCAATTTACTAAAGTCTAAAATAACATTAATGACCTCTTCACAGGCATCCAGAGAAATCAAATGTCAATATCCATAAAGAGTAATTGTCTGTAAGTGTTGTTTGTGTCCTTTTAATTAAAGGTAAACAAAGTTATTATCCTGAATTAAGCAAGAGTCCTTTACCTATAGGGACATACTTTTACTGAAGGGCATACTCAGAGTGACAGTTTTAGTTAAACTAAACTCTACAAATTAGATTTTATAACACTTACCGCAAAACAGTGATCTTGGAACTGCTTGGACACTTTAATTTCTCTAATTACAAGACTTATTTCATAAGCAGAACAGTATTGGTTTTCTTTAGAAGAAGAATACCTTTGAATCTGACTTTAAGACACATGGGTGCACAAACAATAAACAGAGGATTTAATTTATTTGGAAAGAAAATAGCAGTTTGGGGAAGTAAATCCAGGAGAAATAAATGCAGACAGGTGGCACAGCATGTCTTGCTAGACAGTTTTCATCTAAAAAACATCACTGTGCCATAAATCCATACACTGGATATAGACTAAATGGAAAGTACCGTTTGCAATGTTAGATTGCCATATCTTGTCTCCATTTAATTAATCACCACCTATTGCTTTAAGGCAGTCCACGAATCAGGTCATACAAAAATATTAGGTCTAGTAATTTGTACTAGGCATGCCTGAAGGACTTAGGGATGGATATGTAATAATAAATGTATTATGTAAAGTAAATCCTACAGATAAATCGCATACACTACTGTGCTACACTGAAAGGCACAAAAGAACATACTAATCTCTTTAGGCTTGGATAGACGAGGGCAAGCTGTCTGAGCAAGGGAACTTACACGAATTCATTACTCAGTTGCATTCAGCTGCTGCTTGATCAGTGCAGGCATTGATGCGCATTTCTAATTGCCGACAGGCTCTCTAGCTGTTGTACACTAGAGAGGGTCACAGTGACCCAGAGGAAGGCTCTTACAGGGAGGAAGTTCAGCATTAGCACATAAGCATGTCTTTGCTGCACTTAGAGACGTGGGGTGTGTATGACTCTGTTCTCACTCAACGTGGTCCTAAGAGCAGGATGTTAAATTTGAATGACATGATTACTGTTTTCGTGTTTTATGTTTTCATTGATGTGGGAATGATTTCTTATTAATAAAGAAACTACCTGGCCCATTCGATAGGTCCACCCTTAGGTGGGTGGAGAAAACAGAACAGGATTCTGGGAGAAGGAAGCTGAGCAGTCGCCATGATGTTCCCATACCAGACAGACGCAGGTTAAGATCTTCCCTGGTAAGCCAGCTCGTGGGCCACACAGAATAATAGAAATGGGTTAGATTAATATGTAAGAGCTAGCCCATAAGAGGCTACAGATAACTGGCCAGGCAGTGTTTAAAAGAATACAGTTTCCGTGTAATTATTTCGGGGCATAAGTAAGCTAGCTGGCGGCCGCGAGCTGGGGCGGCAGGGAAGTGGCCCGCCGCACCTGCAACATTTCATGTTTTAAAGCATCCATGCCTATTAAATATAAAGTGTCAACGATATCCTAACATGCCCAGGGGTTGTAAGAACAGTTAGAATAACAAAAACTAGAGATGGTTTTACTTGCTCACATTGTTGAGGGAAAGTTTACTCACACGTTTTGTATTGGTTTGGAGTGGATTTCATATTTAATATTATTTTGAACTCATATGTTATAAATACTAATTTGTAGAACTTCTTTTTGTGGCAACAGACGTTAAATATGTTCTTTGCTCCACTTTGGAAAAGTACCTCCCAAGGGTGCACGTGTTAATAATTTAGTTCTCAGGTTGACCCTGTTGGGAAACTGTAGAAGCTGTGAGAGGCAAAGACTGTGTAGCAGGTACTCACCTCCTGGAGGCTGTGCTTACAAGGGCTTATGATGCAGAAATCTAAATTTTGCTTTACTTGCTGACTCCAAATAAGTGGTTCTGATCCACTACATGCTCCTAAATGGGGCCTTTTACCCTGACAAGTGACCCAAAATTGATGGGGTCACTAGATCAGAGATGTGACCTCCAAAATGGTGAGCTAAAGAGGCATTTCTAAGTCAATGACCTCAGAAATTTTTATGATAAAAGAAAACTGACTAATGAACTCAAGTTTATTTATGCTTTATTTATTGTAAAGAGTATCTTTATACCCCAAGGTTACAACCTAATTTTTCAGGAGTCTTTCATGTAGTTAATAGTTTTATATTTTGTATTGAAATATGTTATATATTGTGATATAACTTTTGAATCATTTTCACATCACTTATTGAGGTAATCTAGTTAATCTTTACTAAATTAAATGATTTATAACACATACATTTCTTTTTCTTTCTTTTTATCATTGATTTTTATTGAGCTCTACATTTTTCTCTGCTCCCCCGTCTCTCCCCTCCCTTTAAACCCTCTCTCAAGGTCACCATGCTCCCAATTTACTCAGGATACATACATTTCTTTATTTGGAATTGATAAAGCCCTTTGACCTATACTATGCAACTAGTCCAATTTTTTTTAATTTACACCATATTCACAGTACATAAAGCTATTTCATTTTTTTCTTTTATTTAACATCAATTTTCTTACAAATATTCTCACAGGTGATTAAGTCATTAATTACTTATTAAAATACACTTTGGGGAATTCTTGAGTTTTACTGCATAACATCTGTAGATTAAGAGGAAGTGGAAATTTTCAATATATTTATATTCACGAATAAGATATATCCTTCAATTTCTTGTGTCTGTTTGTCTTACTAGCTTTCAAAATTGTGCAAGTATACTTTTCACATTAATAGTAAATTTCTAGTTTTTCCTTCACTTTTTGATAATATATTAACTGTTTTTGCAGATAGGACAGCTATTGCATGTACATTACAAAGCTTTTTACCTGAATCCATTAATGTTAAAACAATGTTGTAGGTTAAGCAGTAGTAGTGATTTTTTTTTTTTTGCTCTGCATGCAATGCCTGAGAACATATAAGAAAGAGATCACATGGTCCTGTGAAAAGTTCTAAATTTTCACAACACATAGAGGCATTGAATTTCTTAATTGTAGACAAATACGTATTTCTCAGTGATTGTAACCCACTTAATTGCTTCCTTTTCTTCAAACTGTATTGAAGCATTAAAGCATTATCATTTAGCTTTATTCTAATTACTCAGCATTCAGTGTACTATCAAATGCTCATTTGTGTTGTGCTTAGAGACTAGCTTGCATAGCACCTACCCCTTTGACAGCATCAGGTTTCCTCAATGATTCTTGGTCTATGGTCTTATATTAAAATTCACACTTTTGAAGAAGCAAACATTGTTTTACTCCGGCGTATTGCCTTCTGTAGGAGAAGCAATTCCTTCTAGTCTGGTTGTATTAAAATATTGTCAACCTATTGAAGAATCCATGGGAAAATTCACTGAAGGGTTTTCCAGGATGGTGGTTCTGGTGCCTGGGTTAGTATAGACGAGCCTGACATGTGGATCTACTATAGTTCAGGGTTGCAGTTCATAGTATTGGAGCTCGACTTCTAGTTCATAGAGGTGGGATTGTAGACTAGGTCTACTATAGTGGGCCTGGCTTCTGCATCAATATTTCCTGATTCTAGAGTATAAATAAATGTGAGTCCATAGGTACAGGCTTGGTGCCTGAGTTTATGAGCGTTTACACAATGCCAAGGTCAACTGGGATGAGTCTGGAAATTGAATTTATGTAAGGCTAAAGGTTCTATTTATTTGAAACATGGATTTATGGGTAACAACCTGAAGGATGAATCCATAATGGCCCTTCTAAAGTCTGAGGAACAGAGGTTATTATGTTACTATGAGAGGATAGGAGACTCGCTACACAGGAATGCACCTGGGGACTTGGGTTTTAAGGATTGTCCAAGACCGTTGAGGGTATTGTTTTCATAGAACCTGGGCCTTCAGTCTGGGGATTGCCTAGAATTTTGGTCTAGGGACCGAGTACTAGATTTCATAACTGTCTTCTATTGTGAACAGACCCTATATCCTCTGGAGTTTAGGTTAATGTGTTTATGACACACCTGTACCTACTGGAAAATGAGGCTATAGAGGCTAGTTTAGGTTTGGGGGCTAGTGGTATTATCTTGACACTGCAGTAAGCCTAGAGCCTGGGTGGGAAAATATATGACTGGAAACTAGAACACAGGGATTATCCTGGTTTTAGAGTCAGCATGGGGCCTGAGCTGTGTCTATCTAGAGGTCTTATCTAGAACTTGGAGGCAAGGAACTGTCTTATTTCTAGGTTTCATTGTGACAAGGATAATGATATGAGTCTGAGACAAAGTTGAGCTTACTGTAGTCTTCTTCTCAAACATAAAGAACATCCTAGTATATTGTGCTGCCAGGCTTTGGGAACAGGAATTATGGAAACTATAGGAATATCTTTCCTACCTTATACACTATTATTTTCTTGTTTTTAATCCCTTATGAAGTTAGGTCCTCTAACATCTCATCTGTATTCTTTTTTTTTAATTTATTTTATTTATTAAAGATTTCTGTCTCTTCCCCACCGCCGTCCCCCTTCCCTCCCCCTCCCCCAATCAAATCCCCCTTTCTCGACCACCCAAAGAGCAATCAGGATTCCCTGACCTGTGGGAAGTTCAAGGACCACCCACCTCTATCCAGTTCTAGTAAGGTGGGCATCCAAACTGCCTAGGCTCCCACAAAGCCAATAGGTGCAGTAGGATCCAAAACCCATTGCCATTGTTCTTGAGGTCTCAGTAGTCCTCGTTATCCGCTATGTTCAGCGAGACCGGTTTTAACCCAGGCTTTTTTAGACCCAGGCCAGCTGGCCTTGGTGAGTTCCTGAAAGAACATCCCCACTTTTGTGAAGGTATGTTTGTGCATAGATACATGTTCAACCTGAAGTTCTGTGAGGGTATGAGTCCAAGGAAGTTCTACTCTGTCATCTTGCTGACATCTCTGTGCCCAATGCTTACATGAATTCTTTGTTGGTGGTGTCATCAGTGATGCACAGAAATTGCTTATATGTTCTATATATGGTGTCCATATCAGAATGCTATTTGCAATTATTTAATCCCTTAGTGTAGGATTTTATTCCACGTCCCACATAGTGTTCAGTGATGCTTGGAAAACATTTAAAATTTTGGTGAAGTTCGGTTTATTTCTTTGATTGCAATTCTACTGATGCCTTGTATAAGAAACTCTTGCCAACTTCAGTTTTATGATAGATTCCTCTTATGTTGGCTGCTAAGAGTTATTAGTTTTAGGTATTAAATTTAGATATTCTCTGTTTGTCTTCAATCATGTGCTATATATAAGGACTTAAGTTTTAATACAGAATGTGTTGTATTCAATACCCCAAGTAAAAGATTTTGGTCATGGAACTACGTCATATGGATTTATCTGTTACTGTTCATTATGTCCCCTAAGACTTAAAAGCATGAAGAAATATGGTATTCCATGCCTCTCTGTCTCTCTGTCTTTTCCTCTGCCAACCTCCCTCTCTGTGTGTAATTTTCAAAAAATAATCAAGTGCTGTTAACAAGCCACAATAAATGAGGTCTGAGACTTACTCTTGAGGTGTGAAATTCCTCCAAATTGGCTTAATGTTGAGACTTAGTAAAAGAGGAAGACTTGAGAAAAGTGTTGCAAAGGATGATCTTACAATAACATTTAGAAAATGCTGCATCAGGAAGTAGATATTATGAAGCATATCAATAATCCTGAAAAATGAAGTTGTGGCTAATTTGTTTTACTGTGATGACATAAAATTCTTATTACTTTCCAACAGGTCTTCTGTTGGTCATCCTCAATTAGAAATCACTAGGGTCAAGGACTGCATAAACAGTTAAGTAATGCATTCCCTTTCCAAGATAATAAGAAAAAGAGTAAAGAACAAGTTAAGATGGAATTTTTATAAAATATGAGAAAGATGAAGTATCATTTCAGTGTAAAAAGTTAAAGAAAAGATCAACAAGGCAGATGATAAAAAGACTGAAATCAGAACAGAAAAGATTGAGTGTATTTACATAGGAGTAGTTTTTTATTTATTTTTAATTTCTTTAATTTATTTATTTATTAAAGATTTCTGCCTCCTCCCCGCTACCGCCTCCCATTTCCCTCCCCCTCCCCCGATCAAGTCCTCCTCCCTAGTCAGCCCAAAGAGCAATCAGGGTTCCCTGCCCTGTGGGAAGTCCAAGGACCACCCACTTCCATCCAGATCTAGTAAGGTGAGCATCCAAACTGCCTAGGCTCCCTCAAAGCCAGTACGTTCAGTAGGATCAAAAACCCATTGCCATTGTTCATGAGTTCTCAGTAGTCATCATTGTCCGCTATGATCAGCGAGTCCGGTTTTATCCCATGTAGAGGAACATGGGATGTACTCACTCATATTTGGTTTCTAGCCATAAATAAAGGACATTGAGCCTATACTTCGTGATCCTAGAGAAGCTAAATAAAAAGGTGAACCCAAAGAAAAACATATAGGCACCCTCCTGAATATTAACCTTCATCAGGCGATGAAAGGAGACAGAGACAGGGACCCACATTGGAGCACCGGACTGAAATCTCAAGGTCCAAATCAGGAGCAGATGGAGAGAGAGCACAAGCAAGGAACGCAGGACCGCGAGGGGTGCACCCACACACTGAGACAATGGGGATGTTCTATCGGGAACTCACCAAGGCCAGCTGACCGGGGTCTGAAAAAAACAGGAGTAGTTTTATTGTAAGTACAGAAAGCTCAACTACTGTATAAAACTGATTCATGATCTTGAAGGAGGTGCTCCTGTTGGAGTTTCTCTTATATCAGGAAGACGCTGAGACACAGGTACAAAGTAGCAGATGTGTGTGCTGTTCCAAACGGATAATCACAAAGACAGAAGGTAAGGGGAGGGAAGGCTTTCTTTAGTTTGCAAAGATTTGTTGAATGTTTATGTTGGAAGATGTTATAGGCAACACACAGCTACCATACACAAAACATGCTTACCTCTCACAGCATCAGTCACACACTGTCATAATGAGAGGAAAATCAAGTTGAGAAGTGTGGTTCATCCACCTGGAAAGAACATTAAGCTGGCTTCAAGAATATGAAACGTCTTCTTGACGAAGAAGACAGAGGAAAGTGGAATGAAATTGCTGTTTGCTGAGTTCTCCAGTGAATGAAGACAATTGACAGAGTGATGATAAGGAGAAAAGTAAAAAAAACAAAAAGAGGTACATGATTATGATTGTAGAATGATAATAAAATGATGATGAACATGACAATATAGTTCTTAATCAATCATTGTTTGGATATGCTTTTTGTAAACTATATGAAGATGTACCTGTCGTCCTTCCTCACCTGCCTAAGATACTTTCTGATTGGTTGAATGCAGAGTTGAATGCAGAGTTTAGCTAGGCATAAAAGGAGACTTCAGAGCAAAGATAGGAACTCTGGGAATAGTCTAAAGTGCAAAGGTTCACCAGACAGACATGAAGGAAGTTGGCCAAATATACTCAGGAGAACTAACAAGCCACGGAGCAGAATGTAGATTAATATAAATGTGCTAATAAGTTTAAGAGCTAGTTGGGAACTAGCCTAAGATAAGACTAAACTTTAATAAACTTTTGACATCTTTGTTGAGTATCAGATGACTGTAGCTATGCAATTCATATTTAGGTTATCATTTTGTTCCATTAGTCTACATTCTGAGTTTTTGGCAGTAGTATTTTGTTAGTAGTATTTTGCTGTGTTTTGTTTTGTTTTGCTACTATGGCTCTGTAATATAGCTTTGGTCAGAAATGGTTTCTCTTTTTGCTTAAAGTTGTTTTGGCTAGCTGGAGACTTTTTGATACCATATGAAATTTATGATAGTCTTTTTCTATTTATGTAAAGAATTAAACATGGATTCTTTTCACTGGACTTAACTATGACTATAAAGAGGTTTTTGGTAGAATGATCATTTTCACAATAATAGTTTTACTTAATTTCTATCTTAAATGTTCTTGAACATGAATGCACTCTGAGTCAGTGATCAGAAGATACAGTCAGCCTTAAATGACACTTGCCATGGATAAATCCATTCATGGCATCCCCCTGGTCCATCTACATCAGACTTTAGCCTACTCACTTTTGCAGAAATGCACAAAATTGATTTTCTATTAATTCTTGAGTACAGAATGCCTCTTCATTTTCAAATGTCCTTATTTTTTCTTCATGGTTTTAAAGTTTTCATTGTAGTTATATTTCACTTCCTTGGTTAGATTTATTCCTACATTTTTTGAGGCTATTGTAAATGGAAGTCCATCTATAATCACATTCTCTGTGTAACTGTTGTTGATGTTTAGGTAAGTGACTTATTTTTCACATTGATTCTATATTTTGCTTTGTTATTGAAAATTTTGACCTTGTCAAAAATTTTCTGATTCAATCCTAGGGTTCTGTGTGTATAATAAGTTATCTGCAGATAGGAAAAATTTTACTTCCTTTTTACCTTTTTTCACTACAATTTCTTTCTCCTGTCTAATTGTTCCAAATAGTGGTTTGAGCACAATAATTAAAAGAAGTGTTGATAGGAGAACAGCACTTTCATATTCCTGACTTTAGTGAGATTCTTTCAAGATTTTCTCCATTTAGATGATAATGGTTATGATGGGCTTGAACTGTGTTGAATATGTTTCCTTTACTACAACACTCTCTAGTTTTTTTCATGATGGTGTGTTGGATTTGTCAATGGCTTTTCACCCTGCATTTCTAGGGATCATGTGATTTTTATCTTTTAGTCAACTTATAAGTTTTATTGCATATTTATTGGCATGTACATGTTAAAACATCTCTACATCTCAGGGTAATTCAAATAGGTTATTTGGGCAATATTATATGTAAATATATATTTTCACTTTGCATGCATTTATTATGCAGTTTTTAATCTATTTTCATCAAGGAAATTGGTCTATAGTTTCTCTTTTCTCATGTGTCCTTATTTGGTTTTGATATAAACATATGATAAGTTTCAAAGGTATTTTTAAAAATCTTCTTTCTTTTATTTTTCTTTCTTTCTTCTTTTTTTCTTCCCTCCTTCCCTCCCTCTCCCCTCTCTTTTTTTCTTCCTTTCTTTCTAGTAAAAGAAGGATTGGCTATACATGCTTTTGGGAAGTCTGTTCAAATTCATCTGTGAATCTATCTGGGTTGGGTCTTCTTATAGGATTTTTATTACATCTGTGAATCTATCTGGGTTGGGTCTTCTTATAGGATTTTTATTACATCTGTGAATGTATCTGGGTTGGGTCTTATTGGATTTTTATTACATTTCATTCTCTTTTTTTTGCTAAAGGTCTGTTTGAATTCCTGATATTTTCTTGGTTTAATTTGTAGTTTGGTTGAATTTAGCAGATTATCCCTTTCATTTAGATTTTCTAGGGTAATGAAGTATAGTTTTATGAAATATATTTCCTTAAACTATTCTAAGTTTCTTTAACTTTTGTTCTAGTGTTTCTCTCTTCAGTTCCGGTCCTGTTAACTTAGATTCTTTTTTCTTTCATTTGGTTAGTTAGGCCAATAGTGTGTCAATTTTGTTTCTCAAAAAAACAGATCTTAATTTTGTTGATTATTTGTATTGTTCTATTCATCTCCACTACATTAACTTCTGCTCTAATTTTTACTATTCATTGTTATCTAGTAGGTTTCAAACTTTGCTTTTTTCTTCTTTTTACAAATTTTAAACTGCATAATTAAGTTGTTAATGGGTATTCTTTCTGACTTTTATCTTGTTTTAATTTGGTCAGTTTAAAGCTATTTCGCTTATTGGACTACTTTCAATATACCCCATATTTTTTTTGTATTGTTTTTCTATTTTCATCAAGTTTTATGATTTTTTTCTTTCTTGATTTTTTATTGACACATTCATCATTCCCCTGCTTACTTTATCAATATGAGTTGTCTATTGAAAAAGTGAAGCCACCTACTGTTAGTGGGTTGATACTAATCTATGCATTTAATTTCAGTACTCCATCTTTTATCAAATTGGGTGCAATAGTCATTGATGCCTATATATTTAGAATAGCAATGTCCTCTTGGTTAATTTTCCCCTAAAATAGAATGAAATATCCTTTTTTAATCTGTTCTGATAAATAACAGTTTGATTTCCATTTTATTGGATATTAGGATAGTGATACTTTCTTCTTACTTCCATTTGATTGGAAGGGATATTTTGTCTATATTTATAAACTTATAGTACTTATCTTTATTCCAACCAAAACCACATGATAAGATGTATCAATTGTAGACAACAGATAAATGGATTTTGTTTTTTGATCATTTATTCAGCCTGTGTCTTTTGATTGAAAATTTGAGATGATTCATATTTAAAGTTATTATAGAAAGATGTATGTTGATTTGCAGTTATTGTGTAGTTAAATTTTGGGGGTGTTGTGTTTACAGAGGTAAACTTTATGTTTCAGTAATATGGCTTCATTTTTTTTTTTTTGTCTACAGTCTCTGGTTGACTCAAGGTGGGGGTAGCAAGAGTACCTTGATCTTTCATATTGTTTGTATCTTTTCAATGCAATCTAATGATATGATTATGGGGACTTGCTTAATTAATTTGGTATCTGATATGGACAGAACAGGTTGGAGCCAAGTGGGATGTGAGGGCTGAGTTAGACAAAAAGTTGGATATAGCTTAGATAGAGTAAAGTCAGCTGTATACAAGTGGCTGGGCTGATGTGCATCCTGGTGTAAGCCTGGAGTATTAGAAATATCTGAAGTTTAGGGAGGGTATATGTAGGACAGAATCTGATGACTTCATGGAGCCAGACCCTGGCAAAAGTTTGTAAGTTCTGGCTGAGCAAAGACATTGGACAAGGCATGGTAGGTCTTATAGTTTGTGGGCAGGTAATCAGGGGCCTGGCCAAAGGTTAGAGGTTGAGACAGTGTTTACAGAGGTGGTCAGATGAGGCCAAAACACTGGGTGAAGAACCTGAGTTAGATCTGGGGCTTGGACAGGACACATGGAAGGATGGATCAGGTAGATTCATTTGACTAGATTTTAGTGAAGGTTGTCTAAAGTGAAGTTTGAGAAGAAAACAGAAATCCTCATTTCTCCATTCAGGAAAGGTATTATCTAGCTGGCTATTTAAGGGTAGGGGTCAAACCTGAGCCATATGGATTATAAAGGAGCAATCAAGCATAAAACAATGAAATAATAAAAGTGATTATAAAGCAAATTCAATTGATAAAATAATGTATGTGGATTGGAGATCAAGGTCTAAGGTCAAGATAGTCAGATTCCTAAGGATAACTGCATAGAGTCAGAACAGACAGAAGCCTTCCAACACTGAAGAATGCTTTGCACATGTTATTATTCTGTAACATTTTGACTATAATGTCTTTACTTGTACTAGGGAGTGATTAGTTGTAATATTGATGAAAGCCCACAAAGTTTGAATAAAATCATTTATGCACTTGGAATTTCTGAAGAAATAATAAACACATTAAAATGAGCTATATAAACATAAAGATATTCTATTTGGGACAAAATTATTTTGATTATTTATTGGATGATCAACAAGTCATCCTTTTAAAACATCCATTAAAAACCTTTCTGAATTGACAGCAGGAAGAACTGTAATTTGGTAAACAACGATTTGGCACAAATTTACTAAATAAGAATTGCGTACTATTTCCTTAAAACATAAATTGTACTCATGTTTTTGCTTCACTGTAAAATTCTTTGTGTTTTTTTTTCTCTGTTAAGAAATTGAGTTAGATTCATCCAGTATGTCCCAAAACTCATATTAAAGACAAATGAGAACACACTGGGCATATCTCATAAAACATATTTAGAGATTAATTTCTGATGGATAGGAAGCCTTTTTGGTCAACTTGATAATTTATTTTCAAAGGTCACTTTTTTCAACTCAAATTCAATTAATCTCATAAAATATCCATCCAATTACCAGGAGCATGTAGAACTTACGATGAGTATTTATAAAATAGTAAATATGCTGAGGGTGTGTCCTATTTATTCCTGGCCAAGTCTAATTGAGTAGAATTTATCTTTCCAGAAAAATTTTCAATAACCACTAAAGTGACGTATTGTTACTAAACAGCATGCTAGAAGAAAATCGTGGTTTGTTTGTACTTCAGGACAGATTTTTTTCAAATACACTTTTATTGCCTTTTAAATCATGTGTTTGAAAAATTTGTGGTAGGAATTATAACAAAAAAATCCTCAAGCAGAATAAATCATCACATTTTACATCATATTTGTACGTTTTAATTGATTTAATGTTTTTTTGACATAGCTTTATGACTTATATTTAGCAAGATATACTGATGCTACCACAAAATCTAAGTATGATTTATTGTGATTTGTATTTGAGATTTATCACATTCGAATGAGACAAGTTGTTAGGATGACTTCTCTTTTTTTGTAAATACAAGCTACTTTCTGATACAAGTTATCAGTATTTCACTTGTAGCTGTTGCTTCATGCTATCTGCCGAATTAGGTTTAATGGGATAGATAATTACAGAAAGCAATGACTGCAAAAATAGGGAGAATAATATTATGTAAGATAAATATGGAAAATTTGCTTCCTCACAAATCTATCTAGTTTAAAAAGTGAAAAGCAAAATTTTGTTTTGTGGTTCCAGTAACAGTCTTATATAGGTTGAAACCTAGACAGCAGCCCCAGGACAGCACAAGGCTCTTGTGTTGTTGCTTGTTTTCCATGCTACCCTGCTGAAACTGCATATGGCTGGACCAATCCCCGCCCAACAATCTCCTATCGACAGTGCCTCTCTCAGTCATTACTGCAATTAGGTAATTGAGAAGCACAGCATGCTCCAAAGATGTAGAAATGGTATAATTCTACGCCTCCTCCAGAATAACTTTTGACAGGCTGGAGCTAATGTTTTTCTAAAGGTACAAAATAGCCATGGCTTTCCTATTACTTTGAACAGCTATTTCTACTGTCCTCAGCTAGTTTAAGCATTATGGTTAGCTGTAGCACCGCTATCTTACAGTGCAGTGCACATATCTTCTAAATAGGATGGAGATAACACTTATGACCCTTTAAGAATTTTTTGCCATTTTTGTTTTGCTTGGTATCTGATACACCACAGAACTTGATTTGTTGTTCTTAAAATAGCAATAAATGAAATAAATGAATATTGTTTTATTATATAACAGCTAATTTTGTTTTTAATTATATTTTCTATGTTAAAAGTTTCTCAAAGGTCTCTTTAATTAGAGAATCAACCCACATATATTTTAATGCTTGTTCAATTGAATTTTAATAAACATTAATTTAATTTTTAGTTTACGGAGAATTTTGAATATAATAGAAAACAATTCATCTTCAAATGCATACTACTGGAAAAATAATTGATTTTTCATTGTTTGTACGACTTTTTCAGGCTCTCCATGCAAACATGTTCTATTTTGGCCCAGGAGGAACTTTTAAAATACGTGTACCAAATTCAAAAATTATAAAATCTGGGAGTAAAATTTTGCCTAGAAAATGTCAATGTCATAAAAACAAACTAAAAAATTTAGATAAGGCTCAAAAAATATTACTCAGGATCAGCATTTCCTGCTGCTTCTGATGACTGAAGAGTGGCACAGATTTTCGTTCTAATTAATTCTAACAAGAAAACGCATTCTTTTGAGTAGAGGATGATATAAAATAAATTTATTTCTTTTTCTTCTCAAACATATTACTCTTCCACTGCATGAATTATTTGCCTTAGATTCAGGAGATACTTGCACACGTGGCTGTGTAATACTAGAATAGGACCACTATTAGGAGATGGATGTCTAAGCCTATTTGCCTACCCTGCAAATCACTTTGCAATCAGTATTTCAGGTATCCATTCTTTACCTCCATCTGAGGGAAACTTTTAGAATTTGGGAACTGAAAGTATTTTATGCTTTTTTTTTTAGTTGGGAGCATTTTTAATGCCTTATTTTGTTAACTAAATGAGAGAATTAAAAACTATTGTATGCTTGAATACTTGAATGAAATGCTTGAACACATTTGTACAATATGAAAGTACTAATATTTTGTAAAACCCACCTAATTAAAAACTAAAAAATGTAACATTTTTAGAATATTATAATAATGACACCTGATAAAATTATAGTATGATAGAATACTTTTGACATTCTAATTTCAAAAGACAATATTAAGATTCAAAATAACCGTTCTCAATCTTACAAGGCCTTTACTGCAGAGCCACAGTAGCAAAAACAGCATGGTTTTGTAACCAAAGTAAATCAATAAAAATGAATATCTAATCTATAAATAAACCCACATTGTGAAAGTCACCTTATTCTCCAAAAGATATCAGAAGACATGCCATAGAAAGATAACATATTCAACAAGTAGTTTGGGGACAGCTACTTGATCTGTATTTTTGACTTTCCTAAAACAAACACAATAGACCAAATACCTTCAAATCTGAAACTACCAGAGGAAAACGTGGTAAAACACCTCAATTTGACAGTATAGGCAAAGATTTCCTGGAAAGGGCTCAACATCAAGAACAACCCCAAGAAACTTCAGACAGTGTTACTTAAAATTATACTTATTCTGCAAGGCAAAAGTGAAAATTAGCAAGACCAGTAGACAGTACACAGAATGGGAGAAATATTTGCAACCATACACTTAGCAGGGGCCTAGTATTTGTAATCTGTAAATAGATTTAAAAAGTCAACAGCAAAAAGTCAAACCATGCCATTGACACATGAACTAATAAACTGAATATACAAGGCTCACAGGAAGATGTATAAATGACCAATAAATGTTGAATAAATATTTTTAGTTCCTAATAAAATATGAATTAAAACTACATTGAGATTTTATATCAACTCTGTCAGGGGTCTCTTATCAAAATAAATAATATATAAATATTAAATAAAATATGGAATAAAAGAAACTCTTATTCACTTTTGTGAACTATAAATTTGTGTAGCCATTATGGAAATCTATATAGAGGTTTCTGAAAAAAATATTTTAATCCAGGCGTGGTGATGCATGTCTTTATTCCCAGCACTCCGGAGGCAGAGGCAGGTGGAACTCTGTGAGTTAGAAGCCAATCTGGTCTACAAAACAAGTTCCAGGACAGTCAGTGCCATTATACACACACACACACACACACACACACACACACACACACACACATATTTGGGAATATGGACATAGTTCTGTTCAAAGTTCTTCCTACTGTTTATTGGGTGGAGTAATTTTTGAGGGGTGTTTAGGGTAACCTTTCAGGAGGTCTTTGTCCATAAAACCATATTAGTCTGGAAGCAATCCATAGGTAATCATCCTCTGTGGAAACAAAAGGAAAACTTCTTTTCGCAAGCAACAAATCCTAAATTATGCAATCAAGATACCTTTAAAATACATGGAGGTTTAGCTTAGCAGCCCATACAATGAAATGTCTCTCTATACTTAGCTCCTTCACAGCCAAAAAAATCAAAGAAAGCACAATAATATACATAATCCAGACTCTGTATATTCCATCTTTACATGACTTGTTCTTTCTTTACTCCTTTTAAACTACAACTGTCTGTACTCTGTCTCTTTAAAAACTTTACCTCTTCTTTTAAACCATTTAATTTTTATAACTATCTATACTCATTTTCTTTTCCCTTCCAAGCCTACATACATTTATCCATCACTGTGTCTTTTATGTCTGAATCTGTCCAATTGTGTATCTGTAATCCTTCTCTGTCTTGAAGAGCTTTTAAAATGGTTAGCAACTAGGTTGCAGCTGCTCTGGATGCAGGCTCTACCTCTCTCCTCTTTTAAAATGGTGGAAGTACCATTACTGCTAGCTCTGGGATCACCAGGTAGGAGCGACACTCAAATCTTTAACTCTGAGAATGAGCATGCATCACATTAACCCTTTATATTTGAGCAATAGCTAAATATGCCCTGCAGCACACTGTGAGACCTGAAAATATCTCTGTGTATGGTGGTAGAAATCCGCCATGCTCTCCTGCTTGTGCATGCCTAGTAGACCTGATCCTGCTGCCTGCCCAGGCATGGAGCAGTGAGCTATGACTATGGTCTCAGCTACTTTTTTCATGGCTCCAAATGGGCACACAAACACCCAGGGTTACAAATGCAATTCAACTGTTCCTTAGCCAGAGTTCATGCTGGCAGCACGGCCCAGGAAATTGTCTTTGTAAACCAATGGTATTTTTTCTGCTACCACTGTATCAGGAAAACCTCTCTTAAAGTAGCCATGCCTCTGCTTACTTCTAGCAAACAGAGCCCACGCAAGAAAATGCTGCAACCAAACCATGATTAACTCTGTTCTCTTGTGTCTAGGATTCTTTTTTAAGCTTTATTAGGCTTTACATGGATTTAGTCTACCACGTTGGCATCCCAATTTGTAGCTGTGGGTCCATGCCCCACATTGGGTGCCAATTTGTTGCAAGGAGGGCCGCTTGTTGATTCCTGTATATCAACAAACAAAGATCATGAAACCCCACAATCTTAATTTAAGAAAAAGAGAAACCATATAGACTTTGAAACTAATTTGGGCATATATCTGCATATGCTAACACATCTAGTAGAACAAGCAAGGTGATACAAGGTCATAGACTGAAGGATCCCAAATCCCCCTAGAAAGACACTGGTCATCTCTAGAAAACTTTATGAGGAGCATTAAGAACTGAGGAAGGAGAACTGAGAGAAAATGACAGGAAAACTAATGTATGTATAAATTGTATTTGCCCTGACTCTTATGAGAATACTTTGGGAAAAGAAAATAAAGATTTTGTTTTTCTTTTGGACTAGAAATACCATCTAATTTGAATGCTAATTGAAATGACTGAGAGGGCAACATATGTTTGGTGGTATAAGAAAGGAGGGCCATGACACTCTTGAGCAGAAAAGAGAATGGAACATCCTTCAGAAGCGTGGGAAGTTGAACTGAATCCTAGTAATGAGTAAGACTGAAAGAAGCTCAAACTAAGTGATTAAAGACCATCTGGAATGATCCCTTGATGGCTGGAAGAATGGGCTATCAACAGGGCAGAGTGGGATGGGACTAGAAAAAGATCAAAATTGTTCTTCACAATTTAAAGTGAGATCAGCTGTTTTTTCTGTTTGCATTTAGCTGCATACATGAAGGGAGAAGACAGCAGAAACTTTTGATTCGGATGGCACTCAAAGCTATTGGAGGGCCAAGGAAGTAAAGAATTATTAATTTTCTTCTTTAATACTAAAGAATAAAATATCCCCATAAATTGATGAGTTCTAGTGTACTGATATACTAAAGTATTTCCCTAATGTGGGAATCTTTTTATTTTGCACATCATACATAATATTTCAAGTTATTGATTGTAGTCAGAGACTGCATGTTCATTTCCCGGCTACCTAGACACAAAATAATCACACAAAAACTGTATTACTTGCAATACTGTTTGGCCATTAGCTTAAGGAAACATTCGATGATTGCCACAAGGCAGTCTCAACTGGCTCAATATATTTTAAGAATATATCATTTAAAATTTTTTTCTGACAATATTATTGAGTAAGGGACATGCATATGCCATGCGTTGTGCCCATGTGAAGGTCAGAGAACAACTGTTGGGAGTTGGTTTCCTTCTTCCATTGTGGGATCCAGAGGCTGAATTCAGATTGTTAGGTTTGTACTGCAAATACTCACCACTGTAGCTTCTGTCCAGCTCATTTTTTTGTTTCACCATTTAAGAAAAGACACTAACATTGATATAGGCATTTATGACATTTTATCTATTTACCTATTTTAAAATTTTAGTTGTTATTAATCATATGGATAATTGGACTATTACTATATTTTCAATGATGTTGTAATAAGTATATATTTGGATTAAACATGGATTTGATTCTATGTACATAAGGCTTATAATTTAACACAGTGAATCCCTCAGGTATATTTGAGCAAAAAACTGCAATTGTTTTAAAGTCACAGGTTAAAATGTATGTGAAATCTTTTTTTTTTAAGCTTAGAAACATTTCCATTGGTTGCTGCACAGATAATAACCTTCAGCATGTGGTTGTGAATTAAATGCAAAATAACATCAGGAGCCCTGCTTCAAGAAACAATTAGACCTTCTGTGGAGTCATTCAGTGAAATTACATTATTGTACTCAACTGAGAGGAGCTGTGCAGAATGTATTTATAAAATATAATTGCAGGGACAGCTGGCCTAAAAAAGGAGGAATCTTAATAGTATATGTTGTTGAGGTAGTTGGCTGTTTACTCCCATTATGAGGATGGTTGATAAGAAGAACAGCCATTGTTGCATGGGAAAGGAAAATTAATTCAGGAGAATAATGATGCAGCGTCTCATGTCATTTAGATGAATTTTAAAATGTACTGTTAGTCATGCAAGCAGCATGCCTGGAGGATTTCTGCTCCTTGTTCCTATTCCCGAAGCCACAAATCTTCTGCATGGTTTTTCTCAGTTGGCTTCTTCTTTTATTTTCTTGACTTCCCTCCTGTAATGTAAACACGAGGAAGAGAAAAAGGATGAATAACAAAGGAGAGGCAAACAAAATAACTCCACTCCTTCTACATAAAGGTTCGCTAGGGAAATGGTATCACACTGAGAATTTATGAATAGCTCCATAATGGTATTCCTTCAAACCAGAGGGGCGACCTACTCCATGGTTCACACTTTTGTAGTCAATGTCAATTTTACATGACAGCCTTCTAGATTTCTGCTGTTGTTGTTGTTTTTGTTCCTATTCTTTGCCAAACAGGGCAATTAATTTACCACTAAAGCTTTTCAATGCCTTTAGAAATTTGCATTTGCTAAAGTAAATATCTTCAAATTTCCATGATCATGAATGACACATATCATTACAAGAAATATGGAAAGTAAGGGTCAGTGAGATAGTTAAACCACTTATAACCCTTGCTGAGGATCTGAGTTTGATACCTCAGGCCCACGAGGTAAAAGGAGACATTCAACTTGTCACCTTCTACCAGTTTTCTTCTGACTTCCTTGTTCACATGAATGCTTGTAAACATGTGTGCGCGCTCACAAGCACACATAAATTAAAGTAATAAATTTAAAAAATTAATTTGGAATATAATATTTTATTCTGAGTTTAGTGTTATCTAAATTCAACAAAATTCAGAAGGAAACACAATTCTAATTTAGTTGATTTTTAACTGTAGAGACAGTCATAGTTCAAGTTTGAGTGACTTTAAAATTAGCTTACTTTAAAATAACTATTAGTTATAAAAGTGAATTTTAACAACTGCTTGTAGGAAATACCATGGAAACTTTAGCATTAAAAAATATGTGGGCTGTTTTTTTTAAAATTTTAGAAATAATTTTTTCTAGTTTTAGATAATAGCAAGATATCATACTCTTAAATAATTAGATTAATTTTTAGTTAATTAAAATAATTTGCATGTTCCTTTGTAAAGGAAAGTTGGTGCTTAGGTAAGATAGTTAAGACAAATTTTCATTTTTTTCAATCAATGTATGTATAAAGGCACAATAAATGTTCTGTATAGTAAACAAAACAGATTAACTGTACTCTGGGAAGTGATGAGAAACAGAGAATCCAAGGAGAGTGTTATCCAATGCATATGCTAAACAATGAGTATGCTATTTTAAGTGGATTGGTGAGGGGATATCTTTTTGTGGAGACTTTATACAGAATTCTGTCTTTTCATAATTCTTTAATATTTTTATCATTCTGAAAATACAGAGGAAACAAAGCCAATCTCAAATTAAAGTACAAGTGACAGAATTTTGTTTCATATGTTACAGGAATTCGAATCAAACCCCTCTCAGGATGAGACATTGCGATGGTTACTCTACCTGCACTGGCATGCACACAACGCATACACATATGAACATCACAAAGCAGACAGAAAATTCTGTCTAACACCTATCTATGTATGTGTCATCATAAATCTGTATATGAATGTATACCTATATATGTGTACACACATATAAAAGCATAAAGAGCTTCAATTATCTGGGAGGGAATGGGGAAACATGGAAGGATTGGAGGGAGAGAAGGGAGACTAGAAATGATATGAATACAGTACTTTTACATAGAATTCTCAAAAACAGAAGCTATTAACTTAGCAGAACACTGACTCCTGCTATTCCAGGAGCTAAGAATGTCATTAGATAGCATCGTGGGCCTATAGCTCTCCCTCTCGTTGGACCTGCCTTTCTGGTGTACACATCAATGCATTTTTATTTAATTTTTATTAACATTTTTTCATTTATTTTACCTAATGACTGCAGTTTCTCCTCCTTTCTCTCCTCCCGCTGCCTCCCCCCACCAACTCCCTTCTACCTGTCTCCCCATCCACTCCTCCTCAATCTCCCTTCAGAAAACAACAGGCCTCACATGGGCTTGAGCAAAGCATGACACACTGAGTCCAGGCAGGACCAAGTGCCCCTCCATGCATTAAGGCTGAGTGTGGTAATACAGCATGGGGGAACAGATTCCCAAAAGCCAGCTAAGTGCCAGAGACAGGTCCTGATCTCACTCTTAGGAGACTTACAAACAGACCATGTTACACAACTGTCAAAGTCATGCAGAGAGCATGTACCAGGAGCTCTGGTCAGCTATCTATGGCTTCCCCTGTCATGACCTCGACCTCCCTCCCCCCAGCTCTTATAATTCTTTGTTCAGGAGGAATCCCGGAGTTTGGACCAGTGCTTAGCAATAGATCTTTGCATCTGCTTCTATCAGTTATTAGATAAAAGTTCTATAATGACAATTAAAGTAGTCACCACTCTGCTTATAGTAGATGGCTTGTTCAGACACCTTTTCCACTACTGCTAGGAGTCTTAGCTAGCATCATCTTTCTAGTTTCCTGGAAGATTCCCTGGCACCAGGTTTCTCCCTAACCCTGAAATGCCCACCTCATCTGATATTTTTTTGGTTACTCTCCCCCTCCATTCAGCCTCCAACCTGCCTTCCTTGCCCAGCCCACCCAACATCTCAAGTTTCTATTCCTCCAGCCCCCAACCCCTACCACCAGTTTACTGAGGATATTTCTTCTATTTTTCCTTCCAGGAAAAACCATGCATCTCTCTTTGGGCCCTCTTTGTTTTTTAGAGTCTCTGTGGCTGTGGATTGTAGGTTGGTTATCCTGTATTTTACTCTTAATATCCACTTATAGTGAGTACATATCTTGTTTGTCTTTGTCAGTCTGGGTTACCTCACTCAGAATGATTTTTTTCTAGTTCTATCCATTTTCCTTCAAATTTGGTAAAGTCATTGCTTTTTACGGCTGAGTATTACTCCATTGTGTAAGTGTACCACATTTTCCTTATCTCTTCTTCAGTTGAGGGACATCTGGGTTGTTTCTCCCACATCTGTTAGAGGGTTGATTTCTAAACAACAAAATACCAAATAATCCAATTAAAAATGGGGTACAGATCTAAAGAGAGAATTTTCAACCAAAGACTCTCAAATGGTCAAAATACACTTAAAGAATTGTTCAACATCTTTAGTCATCAGGAAAATGCAAATCAAAATGACTCTGAGATACCATCTTATACCTGTCAAAATGGCTAAGACCAAAAACACTGATGATAGCTTATGTTGGAGAAGATTTAAAAGTAAGGGGAACACTCTTCCGTTCTGGTTGGGTGGCAAAATTGTGCAGCTACTTTGGGAATCAATATGGCAGTTTCTCAGAAAAATGAGAATCAACCTACTTCAAGAACCAGCTATATCACTTCTGAGCATATATCCAAAGGAGGCTCAATGACACCACAAGGTCACATGTTCAACTATGTTCACAGCAGCATCATTCATATTAGCCAAAATACTGGTGTATTTTAAAGTTGCCTCGATTTATGACTTTTTTTGTAAAATAAAAACCCTGAATATAGAATTTGGAGTAACCTAAACCTGTGTTCTCATGCCATGGTCACTTAAAATGGCCCATTTAAAATAAAAACAAACAAATAAAACAACAACAACAAAAACCCTGTCTCTCACACCCTTTAAGATGAGAGCTCTTTTTATATCAACAATTTTCATAGGGTTACTTATAGGAGTATGGGTGACAAACTATATACAGAAGTATGGTCATTTCACCAGCTGTGATGTATGACAGTTAATCAGACTTGAAGGCCTTTGGGAATGAACATTCATATGCAAAGGTTGCAGTGTCAAGGCTTTGTTGAAGCTCATTAGGGAACAGTTACTTTCCTCTGATTAAATAATTGCATTATTAGTTTTACTTCTGGCCCTGAGCTAAAAGATTCTAATCTGCTCCAAACATTAGAACATGCATACTTAAGGAAGTACTTGTCTGTCCCCCAGTTACCACTGAATACCTATCAATTCTCAGGGAAAAGTGGAGCCCAGTTAGCCCCATCCCACTACACAACAAGAATGTTAAGAAATGTAATCTTTGCACAGGTCTTATGCAGATGATCATGGTTGTCCTTAAAAAGGGATAGTATTTGCTCAGGACCCCCAACACCAAGGTCTCAGCGCAGAGGAAATTTACCCCCGAGAAAAAAGAACAGGGAATAAGAGACAAAGACAGAAGATAAAGGACAGGAGGATGGGGGAAAGAAACAAGAGAGGGAGAACAGGGTTTTTGTCCCAGAGGAATAAGGACTCCCTCTGGATACAGAGGACACAAATGTTGCCTATAGGAAAATGGTGGTTTATAAAGATAAAAGGGGAAACCCTGTGTTAGAATGAGGTGTTTAATTTTACTTA
This sequence comes from Microtus agrestis, assembly GCA_902806775.1. Lineage (NCBI taxonomy): Eukaryota > Metazoa > Chordata > Mammalia > Rodentia > Cricetidae > Microtus > Microtus agrestis. Next base: position 659,732 of record CADCXT010006384.1, on the reverse strand, counting down.
GGCATGTTAATTAGGTGAACCAAAGGGGGCTTTTGATTGCTAGACTTCAAGGCCTTGGCAGCTGGAACTTGGAGTCACTTTAAGGAAGAGGAAGTGGCCAAATAAGGGAATAGACCTTAAGCTATTTAGGAATGTATTTATTAATGAGCTAGCTTTAGCAATGTAGTCTAATGTATTTTAGCAAGGCAGAGAAAATAGCTGAGAAGGACAAGGCCTGCCAAACCTATGTTTGCTATGCTAGAGCTCCTTCAGTATAAAACAAAGAATGAATGAGAAAGAGAGGTTAAATCTGAAACTATAAGATAGTACAAGGATATATTCTCTGTGTAAAAGACTGGATTTGGTTCCCAAATCGCAACAAAAATAATAAGACAATTAAACAGATGAATGTAATATTTACTGAAGTTTATATTCTCATAAAGTCTAAGCAGAAAAGCATTTAACATGTTTAGGAAGGTCATTTGAATTTGTGAAAGTCAGCAAATCTGTTATATTATTTTGATTTTCATTCTACAGAGTTTCATTAGAGGCTGTTTTCAAACTTCGTGGGTATCCACAATCTTGGTTGTCAAATTGACTATGTCTGGAATCAACTAAAACCCAAGCAGCTGGGTACAGCTTTGAAGGATATTGCAGATTAGATTATCTGAGATGAGAAGACCCATTGTAAATCTGGGCCATGCTTTCTGGTGGCAGCCTACATAAAAGAACACGGAAGAAGAAAGCATTTGGTTTTTGGCTGTTTGCCGTCAATCCTGTTGGCAAATCCATTTATACTGCTCCTGAAAATTCTTTCACTGGAGTTAGAATCAACTTCTTCAGGATTCCAACTTCTTCAGAATTCCAGCATAGACTGAAGACAGCTCTCGGGAATTCCCTGGGACTCTAGTACTAGATTGGAACTGCTGGGACATCCAGGCTCATAAATGACACAGCTACCAAATCCTTGGTCTTTCAGTCAGGAGAGAGCTGTTGTTGAATCACTCAAACCACAGCCTATATAAGCCTCTAATAGACCCCTATCTGCTGAGTTTCCTGCTGGCTGTTCTATACATGAGGTTTCCCAGCTTTGCTCAGCTGTCATCCATGTTGGGGGTGGGCCCTGGTAATGCAGTTGTCTTTGAGTCATTTCTGTTCCTGTAAGTAACCCCTCACACAAACTCTTAAATAACTTCAACAAATATTTAAGTTCACCAAACTGGACTTTGCTCATATCTGTACTTTCATATGTCATGATAATATATATAAATGTGTATTTTTTGTTCTCTAGGTTCTTTTCTTTTAGAGAACCCTAACTAATAGAATAGTCACTAACAATGTTTTTTTTTCTGCATAATTGCTAAGGAAGAGGATTCTGCCTGCTGTCATCACACATAAAAGAGACAAATACGCAAAGCAATTCATACATTAAATAGCTAGATTTAGTCTTTCCATAGTGTAAACATATTTTAATACACCTTCTTAAAAATTTTAAGAATCAGTTTGTTTGATTTAAGAATACATCAATTTTAGCATTTTACTAAAATTCTTTACTTCTTCCAAAAATGGTGTAACAACTGACTTTTGCAAATGATCTCTTTTTTAAATAATTGTCCAAAGAAGACATTATGTGTATATAAACATATAGTATCCAAATCTCATTATGAATTATTCTTCTTGTCCCTCTTGAACTCCAAAACTTAAGCATAAATTTGAGAACCATTCTTTGGAATGCTATGAACCCCAATCAGTGTGGCCTCTGATTCTTATGTCTTCTTTGGTAGATAACTAAGTATGAAACAAATCATTCAGCAAGCCAACTTCATTTTCAAAATAATAAAATAAAAATAATTCTATTAATTTGATAAATATGGAGCAGCTTTTATTGGTTTTCTTTTACCAGATCTGCCTAAATACTCTTTGTAAATACACAGATTCTTTACTTGGGGGGAAGGTTACAAGATTTTATAAGAATTGGCTTCTGCTGGAGGCTCACAGTTAATAGTTGAAGTTATTCTTACTCTCTGTATAAAATGTTTTGTCTATGATATTTATACAAACAATATTTTTCTATGGTATCTTAAATTATTACGTTAAATTTCAGCAACAGTTTTGTCTTTATTTCATCAATTTTCTGAACTGTCCAAATCCCTGGGGTTTTTGTTTGTTTGTTTGTTTGTTTGTTTGTTTGAGACAGGATTTCTCTGTAGTTTTGGAGCCTGTCCTAGAACTAGTTCTTGTAGGTCAGGCTGGCCTTGAACTCATAGACATCCACCTGCCTCTAACTCTTAAGTGCTGGGATTAAAGGAGTGCACCACCTCCGCCCTAGTCCCAATACCTATTTTATGTGCACATGAAAACTTGTATTTTCCCTCAATTTGTTTATATTTGATAGAGATTTCCACATTCAAATTTGAAATTTGACATTAAGATTATTGAACATAGTAGCTTTAGGTGTCCCTCTGGAACTCGATATTATTGAAGTCAATCAGATGGAATAATTCAATACTTCAATTTTTATAATTTATTCTATTAGAATTGACACTAGGAAGATGAATATCTATATAAATCCATAAATAACACTCTCCCTTGAGTCTTAATTAATTAAACAAACAGATGTTATTCAATCACAATGAACCAAAAATAAAGAAACTGTCAGTTAAACTACATTAAAAAGGAAACTACTTATTATGCTCCTTGTGCTGGCCTAAGAAAATAACATCATTCTCACTAAATATCCCTGTGAAGGATGACCTTGAACAGGAAGTTAACATAATCACCCGTTCTCTTTGAAAGGAATCTACAGTTTCATATTAATTATACAAGTAATGGGTAATTACCTTAAGTATCTTTGAAAAGTGTGACTTACAATGATCTGCTAGCATTTAAATACATAGACATATAACCACCTTGAGATGAGAACAATGCTGTCCATTCTCACAGGAATATTTGAATCTAGATATTTGAGCATTCTGGAAACCCTAACTAATATTTCTTTTCATTTCAAACTCTGTATCTCTTTATTTTGGGGCCTCTAGCATTATAACTGTCAATATATGAGTATCAAATGAGTGAATTATGGACAAAATACACAGTAAAACAACTTTTCAAAAACAATGGCTTTTTTTTCTTTTAGATTGGCCATATTTATTGTCTGGAATCTGAAGGTTCTTTCATATCCATGGAGCATTAAAAAACACTAAATTTTTACTGATAATCAAGTCAAAAGTCCCAGTCATGTTCTGCATATATGTCAGCAATCATTAAGACTTCGTATTTCTCTGAGGTAGTTTTTGCGGGCTAAGGGAGATCTGTACTCATTCCACATGGATTATCACACTCTGAGGTGCTCAAAAAGGCAGTAAATGACACACTTAAAACTTAAAATGAATCTGCTTGATTTTCCTGGCTGGATTAGGAAAAATATAAAGAAAACAATATCAAAATAAAAACATCAATGACAATAAACTTTGGAATTTTTTAAATTAATATACTTTTAGTGACCAAAGGGAGATATATATTTCAGAAGGGAGAAGGACACATTTTTAAAGAAAGAACAATTCACGTGCTCAGATGTCCAAGAGATCAAACTGAAAATGAAAATATTCAAAATTAGTTAAAATATAAGATAATCATATCTCGATTATTTTAAAGTTAATTGGAGTATTTAAGAGAACATGGACTTCATAGATATGTAAGACATACATTTAGCCATAACTGACAATATAATGTTGGGAAGATAATCTGTCACTTAAAAAATATCCACTTTATAAAACTTTCAACATAATTTTACAAATGACACATAATATTAAGAAACATGTTAAAATCTTTCCATTAAATTATCATCAATGATATAAATATTTTCAGAAAATAAAATAGAATTGTTAAAGTAATTAATTCTCTATTCCTTATGTCTTGTTAGAGCAAAGCTTTTCTTGAGCAATTGACGTTGACACATCACTATTATTTGCTTTCTACTCAGGCTCTATGTGAATTGACTACAAGAATATCAAAGTTTTGCTTTTCTATGCTATTTATCTGCTCTGATTATTTGGGATTTAGGTTTAAATAATAAGTTGAAAAATTTTTTCTTTGCAAACACTATAACCTGAGCTCATCCCAGTGTGTCCAACCTTAGGACTTCAGAATGCATGGTGCCCAGGCAACCCATGAATGCAGCAGAATACAAAACAATAAACTTAGCATGACATGTGAGAGATTTCATGTTGTTTGCTGTAGCCTCACTGCGCACTTCTGGAGAGTTAACTATAGAGAACAGCATCCTGTCTTGATATCAAAGGTTGAGCACACCTGCTTCGTTTCTTTAGGAGCCCTTTCCAGGAAAACAAAATTGTCTCCATGTATTTTGCTCGCTTTTGGTTACTTAACCAGTAAATAGAAAAGCCCAACATCTGCGGCTATCTAGAGATATTTGATGTTGGGTGTGCATGTGAAACTTCAAGAATTGTTAGCCCACTCTTGTGGCAGGACTCCAAGAAAACTTTATAAATTCCCTAAGGCAGAGATCACATGCTTTTCATCTTGAGTGTCGCACAATTTCTGACACATAGTAGGCTGTTAAAGATGTGTGCTGAATGGAAAATAAGCAATGGGCTAAATGTTCTTAGCCCTTCTGATTTAGCAGTTGGAGGCTGTTTTTGAGACTGAGTGTGATGAATATACTCATTGACGACAGCAGCAAATAGTTTTGTTTGACCAAACTTCCAGGATGTTTGATAGGTATGTTCATTCTCCTCTTCATTGATATTTGCTTTTAAAAACAAGCACCATGGAAGGCTTTGGTTAAATCTCAAAGAATTTATAATTGCCTTCCTATTTTTTTCCTTTGAATCTCCTGCATGCTGAATTTTCCATCATTTAGATACTATTTATAGTCTTTGTACAGGATGCCTGTGGTTGTAAGTACTTGTCTTAAAACAGTTCACACTATTGAATTCACATTCAATAATCTTTCAATCATGTATCAACTATAAGACCATAAGTGATGATTGATCATATTAAGTCTAGAAATGTTAAAAATTATCTAACACAGTTCATTCTATTGATAATAATGATATATTTGAAAGGTACTAAATTATTATCCTTTTGCCATAGTCATGCCAAAATACAGTGGCTGGGATTTTACTACCTGCACTATATTTATTGTTACTTTTTCCGTTGATCTCCTTCTGCCTTCCTTTGCCTCTCTCTCTTTCTCTTTCTGTATGTGTGTTTTCTACTGCATATTAGACTATTTATTCTTTATAATTCTCTAAAGTAATTCTTTTAAATGTAGAACCTAAAGCACATGACTGGAAATGCCAATTTTCTCTTAGTATTTTGTAGCTTATGTATTTCAATACTTTCAGTGTGTAACATTTTTCTTACTTTCTGTATTCTTAAGCTTGAACTATAAAGTCTAAAGATACAGACAGATCTTGTTCATTTTTCAGCAGCAGATTTGTTGTTCATACGGTAACTGTTTTGCTCTGACTGTGCCTCCCTGTTTTCTCAGATGCTGGCACAGTCCTGCTGGAGAACTGCAGAGTTGTTACTGATATTTTATTGTTTAATAGCAAAGGCCAGTTTCTTTATGTTTCCATCATATATTTCTTTTATTATCGTAGGACATTATACCACTAAACATTCTATATAAAAGACTAAATTATGGAATAAATCTGAGTCCATTACTGGCTTCAATTGGAAGAAAACACATGTGTTTAAATTACCCACCAAAAGTGTTCAAATTAATTCTTCAAATGGTATCATTCAGATAGGAGGAGTGGTGAAGCAGGCTCTCTGAGAGTAGCAATTATATTCCTATTATGTCATTTGGAGGCTCTTAGCTGTTTCTGTATCAAGACCCACATCCTAGCCATCCTAACAGAACAGCCTGTTTCTGAGGAAAAGCAAACAATGCCCTTTTCGGGTTTTTGCATTTTTATTATGTTTACAGGTTTCCTTTTTACAAAGCTAAACAGTAATCCAGGTAATTGCTATATTCAAAGCAAGAGACATAACCATATTATCCAAAAGCCATTTTATTATCATTGATGTAGAACAGCTAAGTTGCCAAAATCACTGTAAAACCTCAGTTCTTTACCTTTAATTCTATTCTTTTACTTTGAATGCCAATTTTCTTTAGACTGTCTAGATATACAAATGCACTGACCACATAAATCAGTGTCATTGGATTTATAAGTCAAAAAATCTACTTTGTTTTAAAATATTCCTGATGTGTATAGGAATAGAAAGCCCTTCATCAGTTAATTTGTGTTTATGTGGAATAAAATTAGACAGCAAGTGGACAAGCATAACCCATTTCAGCAGTGTGTTAGCAAAACCCAATCACTGAAGCTGTGGTTCCTGGTGAAGAGTCATAGGCACCTTTTGAGACATTATAAATGTCATGGGAGAGAAAGATCCCTCCTTTTCTTTTTAACAATCACTTATTTTAAAAGAGATAACGATTCTATGGAAACACCAGGATTCCCATTTTCATTGGGAAAGATGACAAGAAGGAAAAGACAATGATTAAGAAATACCAACATCTCTTAGGAAATGTTTTGAAATCAGATATTTTCAAAGAATTTATAGTTTGTAATTCTGAGTAAATTAGTATCTAAGTTACAATTATTTTGCTTTTATTAATTTGCCATGATTCAAGATGCAAAATTATAATCATGAGTCAAACCAATAATGAATTAAATGCATATGGTATACTCAACAATAGACAAAATGCTCCAACCATTTCAAGAGACTGACCTAAGAGATGTATGTAGATCACATAAATTAATTTACAATGCAAAATCCAGTGTAATCATCTGATTTAATCGATTTTTTTTTGAGGCAACAAGAAGATGAACCAATGTGGGTCTCTGTCTCTGTCTCCTTTCATTACCTGATGAAGGTTTATATTCAGGAGGATGCCTATATGTTTTTCTTTGGGTTCACCTTCTTATTTAGCTTCTCTAGGATCGCAAATTATAGGCTCAATGTCCTTTATTTATGGCTAGAAACCAAATATGAGTGAGTTCATCCCATGTTCCTCTTTTGGGGTCTGGCTTACCTCACTCAGGATAGTGTTTTCTATTTCCATCCATTTGTATGCAAACTTCAAGAAGTCCTTGTTTTTTACTGCTGAGTAGTACTCTAATATGTTATATATTCCATACTTTCTTCATCCATTCTTCCACTGAAGGCCATCTAGGTTGTTTCCAGGTTCTGGCTATTACAAACAATGCTGCTATGAACATAGTTGAGCAGGAGCGCGGGACTGAAATCTCAAGGTCCCAATCAGGAGCAGAAGGAGAGAGAGCACGAGCAAGGAACTCAGGACCGCTAGGGGTGCACCCACACACTGAGATAATGGGGATGTTCTATCGGGAACTCACCAAGGCCAGCTGGCCCAGGTCTGAAAAAGCCTGGGATAAAACCAGACTCGCTGAACATAGCGGACAATGAGGACTACTGAGACCTCAAGAACAATGACAATGGGTTTTTTATCCTACTGCACGTACTGGCTTTGTGGGAGCCTAGGCAGTCTGGATGCTCACCTTACTAGACCTGAATTGAGCTGGGTGGTCCTCGGACTTCCCACAGGTCAGGGAACCCCGATTGCTCTTTGGGCTGATGAGGAGGGGGACTTGATCGGGGGAGGGGACTTGATGGGGGGAGGAGGGAAATGGGAGGCAGTGGCAGGGAGGAGGCAGAAATGTTAAATAAATAAATAAATTTAATAAAAAAAAACAAGAAGATGAACCATATTGAGTTTGATATCATTGTCTAACAATCCTCCTCCTCTCTCTCTCTCTCTTGAAAATCCTCAGTGTGACTGCTTGGAAGAAGCAGCAAACTAATAGCAACGAATCTCTCTTTAGGGCACTGCTGGTGATTAGTCACAGGGACTCAACTACCAAATCTGCAGTGCTCTACTCTTTAAAAGAAAATATCTCATCCATTAGTCTTGTTTCAATCTTCCTTCTGCTTACAGTGTTAATTAAATTGTCTCTGCTTTGTGTGGTAATCTGGGGTTCTTTGTTGACATGATCTGACCAGAAAGAATATAGCTCACTACCCCCATAGCCAAAGGTCATTCCCTGTAAAAGGGCAACTTATAAGTTTCCTTCCGTTACCTATGGATCAAATCCTTTTTCGCTTTGTGGTGGGATTCTAGAAACCTTATTGTGTGCCCATTCTATGTATGTGGGGTATCTGTCTCTGTAAAGTCATGTGAAGGAGACCCAACATGGGTGGGGACTATCTCCCAGAACCTGGATTAGGCATGAAATACACCCAAACCCATGTTTTCACAGGAGATGCTTTTTTAAGCAGGGAAGAAAAGTTAAAGTGGCTGCTTTCTGACTCAAGCAGAAAACTATAGCAAATGGCTTTGCAGGTGTAATTTTTAAGAAGAGAAAAGGGAGATCTATGTTAGGATGGGCTAGGATGTGCTGGTAAAGAAGATAGAGGATGTGGAAGAAGGAGAAGGAAACAAGGGTAAGTGCAGGGGTATTTGTTCCAGAGGGAGAAAGAACTGCTTCTGGCCAGAAAGGAGACAGATGTGGCCCTTAGGCAAATGGTTGTTTACAAGGATAAAAGAGAAACTGTGTTAGGATGAGGTATTTAATTTTAATTTGGCATGTTACTTAGGTGAGCCAAAGAGGGCTTTTGATTGTTTGACTTTAATACTTTATTTCTTTAATGCTTGACACTTCACATGGCTTCAACATAGCCAATAACACATTGTATGCATAGCTTTCTATGACTTCAATTTTCCTGCACACACCAACAACCATGGAGGCGATAACCAGAGGGCAATGGGGAGGGCATGATGGATAACTATTTCTTGGCAGATGGTGCTCCGACCTTAGTTATTTTGCCTAATGGTTTCACTGCATTACTTAGAACAATGTTATTGCTAACCAGTATCTGATGACAATTCAAAGTAAGACATATTTCCCAACCTGAGATTTCACAAACCCCAAATCACCACAACACAAACACTAAACAATTCTGAAGCTCTGTTGGAAGATATGTTAACAGCCTCTATTTTTATGTAAGCAGGGATGTGTAGCTAGTTTTGCAAATGGATATGCCGCAACCAATGACATGGGCTTTAGCACACTTCCTCAGACACTGTATTTGTGCCAATCTTCTTGTTCACACACACTACCAATGCAAGAACCCAAAATATAGCTACAGAATATGGGTGACCTACATTGTTTTGGTAAAGTTTTAGGCATTTTAAACCAATCATATTATCAATGTCAATCACAGAACATTTGGTGTCATACCGAAACAAAGTATATGCTAAATGGTTAATCATAATTTTACTGTGCCCCTCAAGATCAGAGCTAGCTATCACTGTTCAGAAGAGCTTTTAATCCAAAGTTATTTTCCTGTATCCATTCAAAATAATCTCTTGGTCTTTGCCTGCACAGTGATTCCTTCTGGCTGGAAGTTGGTCTTCTTAATTATTTGATCATGCTTTCCAATTATATTACTCCGTCTAATGAAAGATTTGTCAGTGACCATCCAGTAGACTCACTAGCTGATGCAGTCCACAGGTGTCATTCCTGGATAAGCCATTCTCTACAGGGCAATATTAGCTCTCCCCTCTTCAGGTCTATCTGAACAGAGTATCATAGTCTGTTACATCAAAGTGCATATATCAAATGTCTTGAGAATTAGCAAACAGTAAAAGTTACAATGGTCCTGAAGATGCATGGGTTCTATGATTCATTTGCAGGTCATACCCATGACACGGGACTGAGAGCAAGACAGAATTGACTGTATCTACTATTATCAAGTGATGAAGAACTGCTACATTTTTTTCCATCTGTCTCAAGCACTGAGCCTTTGAGATAGACACACAGGGGACCATCTAATGTCAGAACACAGCCAGGGCAGCATTTAGATGCATTGCTTGGACAGGAAATGAATTCATGGTATAATTTCCTATCAAGAAGCAGAACAAATCCTGTTGGGCATGTGCAGTAATAGGATCCCAGGGTGTTTTCACACCCAGGAGTAAAGCCATGATTCTGAAATGCACATTCATTGATGTCTTCACAGGAGTTTCTGCTTCTCTACAGCCCTGCATATGCACGTAAACGTCTCAAATTACTGGATTTAGATTAAAGTATTTTTGCATCTTTAATTAGTGACATCTGTAGATTGTGTAACTTAAGATAGCTAATTTATGGCTTAGAGGTTTAGATGCTAGCTGGCTCTGCTATGTAACTCAATGTGAATAAATGCTATTTATTTAAGCATTTTGAGATTTTGCATTTTATTTGAAGAGGTTGTTGTAACAATCTTTGATTCATTTACTTTATAAAAGCTATCAAGTATATGGCATACTTTGAGAAGAGAACAAAATCCTTATTACAGGCTACAAAAGAGTTTTTATTTTATTTTCATTCTCAAAACTCAAAGAAGCTAATTTTTGATATCTCTTGGCCACTGAAGTCTTTATTACTAGATTTTACTTATGAATGGAAACTGAAATCTACTTAGAATTGTCCTTATTTGCATGAAATTATTGGCTTGGTATCTTGTTTATTTTTAGAACTTTTAGAATTTTCTATATCCATTTCAAAAATAGCAAGAAGAAATTTTCCTTCAAAGTTTTAGAGACACTGGAGCTGAAGAAATCATGCACCTGTTCTAACTCCAGAGAGTTAAGCTGAAACCGCCCTTCCAATTTCTCGTCAGCTCATGTACTTCAATGATACGGACTATATTGTCCACCTGTATATATGTACATTTATACCTGGGTGCCAGTGTGTGCTTATTGGTATTTTTGCTGTCATAATAAATAAATGTTTTATTCACCTTCAATATATACTATGTAAGCCTCCAATATATAAACAATTTGACATATAAAAACTTTCTAATGCAAAGTATACAGGATGGCAGCCCTGGAAAGCATAATGCAGTAGAAACAAACAGCCTCCAAGAACCAGTATTTTTAAAAGACACACATGTTATGTTGCTATATAACAAGTGTCTTCCCTGTATAGGAGATCAAGTGGCAGTGGAAACGGTATGTGATAGCAATACTGGGACCAATTAGACATAACTGGGGCAGCAGCGACTAATAGACAGAAGACACCTGTTGGTACAACACAACTTGCTCCACAGAATTTGTGGATTATGCCAGAAGGACCAGGGGTATTTGCCACATTAGGACTCTCCTCTAATTGATATTTCAGTTACAGAGGCAGCACAAACTTTCATTCAAGCTCAAGGCAGCACTTGGCAAAATTCTACATTATATTAATTCTAATTTCTGCAGAGAAATGACAAAACTCCAGTGCACTTAACACTAAGGGATTACTCTTTTAGTCACCTTGTCCAGTTTAAAGAAAATGGACCAAAGGGACACTACAGCATAATCAAAACCAAACATGCACACTAAATTCACAAGTCTAAAATCTCAGTTCCCATATTATATGTATGCATTCCTAGAATTATTAATAATTAATTATAATTAATAATAAGTAATTAATCATAAAAACCATGAAATAAAACTTGTATCTATAAATACATTAAAAATTTTGGTAGCATTTACTACTCTAAATTCAGTAACTGATTTTTACTACAGAATTAGTAAAAGCCTTTGATGTGATCCCCATCAAAAGGTCATTTTGTTTCGCATGACTTCAAGGTTCTCCTCATTGCACAAGATATTAAGCAATGAGAAAATAATATAATGGCATAGGTAATGTGGTTCAGTGTTTCCCTTCGCCATGGGACTAGTTGACATCATTAACAATGTAAAAAGAAGTGTGTTTTCAAGTAATAGAGGTTAACATAAACACTAAACCCTTATGATCCGTGACCACTTGGCATTAGTATGTAGCAGCCATGTCTGCTTTAGCCCTCTCTCAAGCTCCTCCCACCTCATACGGGGTTTGTTTCTTCCTGCCTAGATTCTGTGGTTACTTCTGGTTGTAAATTAAAATCTAAAGATTTGGAGCTGGGATCCACACAAGAGAGAACAATAAGTTACAATTTCATAACTAAAATTTTCTTAGGTGTAAAATAATATTTTTATTATCTGTGTAGATAAAATTAAGGCAAGACAAGATTAGTCTTTTTGAATTTATTGACAAAATATGTGGAAATAGAATGAGGTTAAAGTGAAATGGTCATTATTAATACTATTTTTAACTTCCTGGTCCTCCTTCTACTCTTTCTCCTCCTCTCCCTGCTCCCCTCTTCCATTGCTTCCTCCTCCTGCTACTGTGACATAACCTTGGCTTTTCTAGCAGAAGAATAATTTCTGAAGGACTTGATAAACATAAGAAATATACTTCTGCAATATCTATAAATTGTGTGCTTTATTGATATCTGTATGTGTATAACATTGGTGTGTCATGGAAGACCTCCAGAAATGCAAAGTCAACTTGCAAGAACAGATTCTCACCTTCGACCATGTGGGTTCTTTTACCCACTGAACCACCTCACTGGGCCTCCAACAGTGTTTTAAAGAATATCAACATCGTATGGGTGCTCACTGTTTCAGAGAATATCTATACTATGTATTACATCAAAAACTTACTTTGATTTGGCTCCTAAACTGATTAATTTCATGGCTCATTGGTTAAGACAAAATAGGAAGCTTATCTAGCATGCTATTTCTTGAGATTTTTCATTTGCATTAACATACCAATTTCCATTACATACACATCATCCTCTTTTTCAAATTCAACCCAAGCTGTACACACGCTGACATCTGAGGTCAGTTTGATCCCTTATACACTTCTGTGTTTAAGCTTTAAGATCCATCATTTTCCACCGTGAGATTCCTGATACTGTCTGCTATTGAGTGTACTTGAACGTTTCTATGCAAACTGGAGCGCTGAAACAGCCACAGCAGCAAGCAATGCAGTGACAGCTAATCTTGATAGGCAGATTGTCTAAATTCACCAAACAGGGGCTTTAACTAGCGCACCTGTCGGACCCAGACTTTACTGGATTTAGAATTACCTCTGTGGTATACTTCTGTACTTGTCTGTGAGGGTGTTCTCAGACAGTTTACGCTGAAGAAGAATGACCTACTATGTACTGGAGCAGTACAGTTCTATGGGTTTAAGTCCTTACACTAAATAAAAATTGATAGTCCATAGGGCACTCGCCTTCATCTTCCTCTGCTTCGTGACTGCAGATGCACTTTTACCATATCCACACACTCTTGATGTTTCAACTGCATCTCTCCTGGGTGTCATGTCTTCCCTATCACACTGGATCATACGAGCAGGCGATGAACTAAATAAATAAGGTTTATATTCTCAGGTATTTTGTCAAACCAGTGAGAAAGCTTACCCACGTGCCAACAAGTACATTCCCTGATTAGTACCTAAACAACAACTCCAAATATGTTATGAGTCCTATTGTATCTGCGAACAGACACAACATGGAAGAAGAGACACTGAATTTTTTTTTTTTATCACCACCATCTGAAGAACAGCTGCAGCTGGCCAGGACTTTGGAGCTAGGACAAGTGTGCCCAGCCAAAGCAGACATGAGTCAAAGTTCATGTTCATACTTTGCCCTCTATTATCTGACACCGAGTCAGGCATACAAAACAGCCATCTGTTCAGGCTGCACATCCTTTTCTTATTCATCTCACCAGACACAATATTTTCCCAATCAAATCCAGTAAGCCAAAGAAGAACCTGAATTTTTGCTCCTTCAATATGGAATAAAAAAAAAACATAATGGGAACATGAGTATTGTGGTGGTTAATTGTATGACTATAAGTAAGTAGGCTAATTATCTGGGATATAGTTCCCTGAAAGAAGAGTTGAAGTGGATGGAATAAAGAGCCTCAAATGCTCTTTCATCTCAGAAATCTCAAAATCATGTGTGCAGTGATAAAAGGGGGCAGAATAAAAAAAGAAAACTCTCATGAGTGTTGACAAAGAGGAAATCCAGGGTGAATTCTATGTTCAGATAAAAAACTGCATTATTTTAGAAACACTTCCTGTGCTTTACATAACTCATCTATAACATGATAATAATCATTAGTTCTTAAAAAAAGAAAATTGAAAGTCAATAAGATCCAGTATAAATACTTCCCTGAAATCATGCTTGAAAAATGTCTCCCATAGAATACACAGAATGTACATAGAATGAATACACACAGAAGGAAAAAATCAAACCCATTCCAACTCAAATCTCCCCTCTCAATTCCACAAACTATAAAACTATTGTGAAGTTACTTTAAAAAGAAAGGGAAAATATATAAAAAGGATAGAAGGAAGGAAAGAGGAAAAGAGGCTTTAATTCTAGAAAGAAATTATTTTTTCTTAATACAAAATGACTATATTCAATCATGGCCATACAAGACGATACAGAACATATGGAAAGCTACATACTATAAAAATTAAATTGTCAGCAGATGCATATGAAAAGGATGACCACAAAAGAAACAAGCATGAGCAGTACAAAAGTATTCACTAGGTATCTGTACTGGAACACAAGCACATTAAAAGAAAGGATCAATCATTAAGATGTCAAATTCGCAAGAGCCGTTAAAAGATGAAAAGTATTGTATTATTTCCAGGAATGCTGATGAAAGTGCAGCCATAAAGGCTTAAATCAAAAAATATTTGAATCTTGATTCCAACACTATACTTGTATAATATGACTTCAGTGTAGTTTTTTTTAATATCCTGCCAAAATTAATCCCAAAGCTTAATAAAGGTAGGCAATATTACCTACTTCTCTATTGACTATATTATCAATCAAGCACATGAACAAAACTGATATGAATGTTTAAACCTAGGTCTGATCTTTGTCTGAGTGTTGTACCTTCCGAAATGAGAATGAATTTATTCTACTTGCACGTGGTATTCATGCAATAAATACTAGGTTGGTTATATTAAAGTTTCAACATAAAATGAGTCAGTAGAAACAGTGACCTAAAGACACAACGAGACTCATCCGAGAATCTGTCCTGTAAAAATGAAAAGTCATTGAAAGGGGAGAGCCTCACTTCACAATGCCCTTGAAGGTTTCCTAATCAGAAACAGCTGTGTGGAAAATGTATTTTCAGATTCAACCAACTGGGTGCACAGAGGTCACTACAGCTGTGATATAAGGAGCTGGGCTACATCTGGAGCTGACAACAAAATTATCAGCATCATGCATGTGGTGCTGGTTTTGCAGACAAGAAAGGTGCAAGAGAGAGGCAGCCATGGGGACTTAGACTGAGTTCCAGAAGGCTGTGTAGGCAGCAATGTCCAGAGCTTTACAACAAGGAACTGAGAGGTCTTTCTGTGTAATTGTGAAGGGGAAGCTGGAATTGCTTTCATGGACACAGGATGTTGGAAATGCTCAGTTTATGGTCTATTTTCCCTGAAAAGCTGTGTGTGTGGAGGGGAGCCAGTCAAGTAAGAGGCTGTGCCTTAGGTTGTGTGTGCCTCAGGTGGCAGAGCTGGAAGCATGGGATTCCCATCCCCTTTGGTGCCCAGATGATTTCATCATAAACCTGGGATGTTAGTCATGGAATTTTGGGATTTGGTGTTTCCTTGCTGGGTTTGGTCTTGCTGTAGCCTCATCTTTCCTTCTATGGCCCTGCTTTTGTCTTTTGAAATGAGAATATTTACCGACTATCTTTGCATAGCTCAAGGATATAAACTTCCCTTTGCAGAAAAGGAGCTGCCATATGTCCTAGAAAAGAAAGAGTACGTATTTGTACTTTTTAAAGTTGGGAACTGTTTAAAAAAAAAAACTACATGGAATTGAGAGACAGACTAACTGCATTCTGTTTGATGGGCTAAAAGTGCACTTTTTAGGAATCAGGAAGAGAATGCTCTAACTTTAACATTATTTATTTGGGTGTCTGGTTCATGTTGGGGATGGCATGGGTTTATGATAACTAATCTTGATTGTCACATCTGGAATAAGATTAAGAATGTTGGGTGTATCTGTGAGAGGATTTTCAGAGAAGTTGAACTGAATCAAAGGGAGACAACAGTTGATTACCTGTGTTCCCCTCTCTCTGAGCACAAATGCAAAGTCATCGGTCACCTGATACTCAAGTCAACACACCTATTCCTCGGGGATAGGCTGTACCCCTCAAATTGTGAATTATAAGAAGGCTTCATTACATGGCCTTTGTTGGGTATCTTGTCAGAACAATGAGAAATTTATGATACGCTGGGCTATATGTCCTGTCCTCAAAATAGCAGCAACAAAGCATAATTAACTATAGACTCTGTCACCTCATGGGACAAAAGAGAAATATGGTAACATTTTTTAGTGTTATAGATCAGTATATTTTTGTATAATGATTATTATTTTAAGATTGTTCTTTATGAGATGAATGTTGATATAAATCTATAAAAGAATCTCCCTTTAGTAATCACTTTATTTTTCCTTAAATAATGATTCATGCAGCATTAAATAAAATTCTCCATTATTATTGTTAAATTACTTCCAGTAACTAACTCTTCAATTTAAAAATCACCTTGAATATCCATAAAGATATACACTCTTATAAATTATGTTTCAATAAAGCTAAAAGAAAATATACTAAAACATGTTTTCAATCTCACTTATTTTAATTCAACAAAAATAAAAAAATAGAAAATATAGGAATAATGTTGGATTTTTATGACAACTTTTACCATTCACAGTGAGTCCTGGATCCTCCCTTCACCAGAGCTTACATTTATATTAAACACATATTTTTTCAAAAGATTATATAGAAGAGATTCCTCTATTTTCTTTCATCTTATCATAGACAATGTGTCTTTTGTATTTTCACCACCACAATGGATACCTGAGAGAAGTAATTTATCAGGAGAAAGATTTGTTTTGTCTCACAATTTTCAAGGCTTTATTTTTTCAGATAGACTGTGGCAGAGCTCAATAACACACATCATGTCAGGAAGGAGGCAGAAAGAGGGAGAGAGAGGAGAGTCGGTTTGTGTGCTGTAGGTTTGCAAATTTCTCTCCTTTATTCTACCCTTATCCAACCTATGTGATGGGGTCTTCTACATTCAGTTAAGGTCTCTTCTCAGTGAATCCTCTCTAGACAGTCTCACAGGCATACTCAGAGCTATGCCTTATTAATACCCTATGTGCTTCTCAATTCTGTCGTGTTGACAGTCACAATTAGCCACAAATCCACTTCTCATCTTGAAAACCAAATATATGGCCTTAGCTTGGGGCATTTGACCTTGCCTGAAAAGAGCTCATGTGCATTCTTTGATGCCAAATTCATCCAGTCCATCCCCAAGAGTCTTTATGCTAATGGTACTAACATCTTTAGAACAAAAATCCCCTTTGAGACTGATGACAGAGCCTTGACTGTGGGCCCCTGCCAAATCAAATGAAGCTACCTTTCTCCATAGTATAGTAACCCAGAAGAAATATTCCCATTTACAAAAGAAAATACAGTAAAATTTCAAGTGAAGACAAGATCAAAGAAAGATCAAAACACAGTAAGGATACACATAAAGTCCTATAGTTTCATATTCATCCAGGGTTTATCTCATGAGCTATCAAGTACTTGGCCCCTGTTCTATGTAGACCACATGACTTTTTTCACAGCCTGCTTGTGCTTTTCCATCATCTCTAATTTTGTGGAGTTGGCACTTGAGACCCCCTTGCCACAGGTCATGCACGGCCCTCCATGGCTATTCTGTGTGCATCTCTACCCTAACATATACTGCCTTAGCCTCCCAGGTCTCTCTTTGAAATATGGAGGGAAGTTTCTGTGATCTTGTCAGTCTTTCCTTAACACAGGTGAAAGCAAGTTCTGGCAGCATCTCAAGTTGTAATGCAATGCCCAGGTCAATGCCTGCAGCACCTGAATGGAAGAGCCATGAGACTTGTGTAATACATATCAACTCAAACATATGCAAGTAGGTCCCTCAGGTGCTCTTTGCAAAGCAAGTCTGTCGGGTGAGTTTACTCCTTATGACCTCTGAACTTACAGAGGGTGAGGCTTAGCCAATTTTTGAGATGTTCTACCAAGTAGATTTCTTTGCCAAGAGTGATGACACACACCTTTAGTATCAGCACCCTGGTGGCAGGTAGATTTCTGTCAGGTTGAGGCCAGCCTGATTTACATAAGATAGGGCCAAAACAGCCAGGGTTACCTGGTGAGACTCTGTCTCAAACAAAAATTAATAAGAAAAAAAAACAACAAAAATATCTTTCCAATCATCCTACTACAATTTCTTTTTAACAGTAAACAGCTTTATAAATCATACTTTTCCTGACCCCAACTTAGTATTCGTGTCTTTTCTCAGAAAGCGGGAGGTCTTTCCAGTCAGCCTGTTCAAAATTTTCCCCCATTCTCACTCTTTTGCTAATACAATATCCTGAGAGAAGAAACTTCAAAGATACAATGCTTACTTTGGTTTATACTTTCAAAAAATTTAGTCCATTATGGATGGGAGGACAAGACAGAGCAAAGCAGGTTATGTCATGACATCTGGGAAGGAGAAGGAACATCAGGAGGAGCGAGAGGAGCAGGTAGAGGAGGACCATGAGAAAGAGCAAGAAGATGACCAGGAGGAGGAGGACCAGGAGGAGAAGAACTAGGATGAAGAGGAAGAAGATCACCAGGAGGCATAGGACCAGAGGAGAAGGATCAGCAGGAGAGGGAGCAGAAGGATGAGGACCAGGGAAATGACCAGGAGAAGGAGGACTGGGAGAAGGAGGAGCAAGAGAAAAGGACTAGGAGGAGGAGTACAAAGAGGAAGACAACCAGGAGAAGGACCAGAAGGAGAAGGACCAGGAGAAGGAGAACCAGGAAAATGATCAGGAAGATGACCAGGAGGGAGAAAACCAGGAGGGGGAGAAAGATCAGGAAGAGAGAGTCTTAAAAGCCTGTATTGTAAGCTCTTTATTCACCCAGTCTCCAAGCTTATAAGAATGAAATTGGCTCAATTCTCTGTGACTCTTACAACTTGAATTAATTCTCTCTCTAAATGCCTTCATAGGCACACCTAAAGGTATACCTTCATTAATCTCCTTGGTGCTTCTCCAGTCATTCAAATGTCAATCAAAACTAACCAACCCCAATAAATTATCTATTGTTTTTGTTGTCTTTTTCTTCTCTATGTCTAACAACATAACCATTTTCTTTATTACTCTGATCAGAAATGCATGGAAATCACAACCTGTGTCAAGCTATTTTCAGAATGATACCATGTCTTACAACGTTCCCCACTCTTTCTGTCTAGTGCTCCCATCACAAAAGTAGTAGGCCACAAGGCTGCCAGAATTTTCTTTCCAAATTCAAAAACATAATATCACAACAATAATTATTTATTTTAGCTTAATCTTGTATGATACAGTCACACTTCCAGTTTTCAGGTTCAATTTTTTTTGACATTGTTTTAGATTAATGGTTCTCAACCTGTGGGTCACGACCCTTTTGCCAAACCTCTGTTTCTGAGAGTATTTACATTATGATTCATAACAATAGTAAAATTACAGTTATAAAATAACAATTAAAATAATTTTGTGATTTGGGGGTGTCACCAAAACCTTAGGAATTGTATTAAAGGTTTGAATCATTAGGAAGGTTGAAAAACACTGCTCAAGATTAAGTTTACCCATGGAAAGGCCAAAAGTTTGGTTATTCCTTGCTGTTGTTTTTTTATGGTTCTTTAAAGCTGACATGGGAGGCATCATTTAGAGGTTAAAGCAGGGCCACTGAAGGCATATGCTAGCTGTGTTTCTGTTTCCTCAGCTGTAGAATTCAGATGAAAGCACCAGTGAGGCAGTCATGGGAGCTAAGCAGACTTTTGAGGCAAATGGGACGGTAACGGGTGCAGACACGTATGGTATAAGCGTCTATTGCATGAGGGCTTCCTCGTCTGTCTGTCATATTGCTGCACTAGCAGAGTTTCACCTTGCCATCTCTTCTCAACAGACACCAAGTCCATGCTCAGATACTTGTCTCTTCTCTTCTATGTTCTCCTTTTCAGTTCTTAAACTGCTATACATATATTCATTCTGTGCCTTTTGAAACAAAATATATTATCCAAAATTAGAGTTTGTCTTTTTGCTCTTTCTGGTCAACTTCTAGTACAAAGTCGGAGCAATGGACTATTAATTGATGGTGTTGTGTCTCTTTGATAATATTGATGTCTCTATAACAATATTGATAACTGACAGTTCTGAATCAATTTCTTTTGTTTTGATGTGCACTGTGGTTTTAAGAAATGAAGCAAAACATTTTAAGAGTTAAGTTTTACCTCAAAGTAATATATTATGTAAATGACTTTTAAAGGGACAGAATCATAGTCTATTTTATATGGAATTTTACCATTTTTACTGTTCATCTTCATAAAGAAACAAAGTGTAAAAGGTTCTATAACTAATTCGGTAAATAAATAACACCCAGTAAGCAATATCCTCTGAGATCACATGTAGTGATTGCAGGTGGGAACAATGAGACTATAATAAGAAAGTTCATCATAAACTCTTCTCTGAAAGGTGTTGGGTGCTCTCGTGTTCCACAATATACACTTTTTTGACTAGTTAGGCATACCTAGAGACATGTAACTGCATATGATTGATAGAATAAGGACATAAAAATAGTATGCTAAGCATATATATGATATAAACAGAATTGATTTACTTAGTCGGTACCTATACTAGAAAGAACTTCATTTTAATTGAGATTATAGATGTAAACCATAAAGGATTTGAATTAAAAAAGTAAAAAAAAGTAGGTCAGGGATATAAACATTAGAATCCAAATCATAAAAGTAAAAACCATAAACCCCAAATTTAAAAATACACAAAACCTTCCAGAAAGCATAAAGCAGTTAGGAAATTCTTTCTGAGCCTAAAACTACCTCTGAAAAATGAAAAACGCAGTACACTACAAATTCTGGATGTCAATTTCTACTCAAGTCTGATAAAAAGTTAGACCTTTTTAACAAACCTACAATTGAATTTACATATTCTTATGATATGAATAACATAATCATTGAGCTTATAAGCAAAATAGTAAATAAAAAGTTAAACTGTTAAAATTCATGGTAATGATAGCATATTTTTATTATGTTAGCTGAGTAATAGACACAGAACCAAAGAACAAATATATTCTAGATTCTGCTCTTTCCATAATAGAAAAACAAAACACCTGGGTATGTAAAGTGGGTTGCACTAAAGAACAAGCTATTATTTTTATACTAAATAGCTTCAAAGCAAATAATTTCCAAAGCCTCTTTAGTCACCAAGTTGCTCTTCCACAGAGGAATGTGATGAGTTAAGTGTAAATGCATAAGCAACATGTGGACTGAATTTTCTTTAAAAATACACAAGGGTTTAAAAATTAAGGAGAAGAAGTGTTTGGCACAATGCATTTTTGGTGAAACCAAACCAAAAACATTTGAGAGAGTTTCAGATTGTAGTATGATCTTCAGTATTTCTGGTTTCTGGACAATAAATCTTCCTGAAAGTTAACACTATCTTTAGGAGAATGAATGCCCTAAACCCGCATCAGGTGTGGATGTGAATGAGGAATGTCATAAGCGTCTGTACTGAGTTTCTTTCTCTCTTTTCTAAAGTAACCGCCCATCCTCAGCTTTCGAACAAATGCCCGCCACATGTGTCATGCTCTATGTCTATTTCATTATTTCTTCATGATGTTTCTATTTCACGTAGTAGAAGAGACAACATCTGAAATGTGTGTAAGAAAAATGCCCACCCTCCCCTAGTGGGTGATTTAATTTAACCACAACTTGTACTCTCAGATTGATTCAAATGAGTTCTGAACTTGAATTATTTTTTTAATACTTTTTTTTCTGACATCTCCTTATATATTAGACAGAATGATACTTTCTGAGAATGATATCTTGTTTGTTTACATACAAAATATTGTTATGACACTTGAAATCTCTCTCTCCCTCTTTTTTTAAAACTAACTGGTTAGCAAGTAAAGATGATGGAGCCTGTGCTATGAAGGCAGTTTATATGCTAATAAGCCTTCAAGTGAAAACACAAAGGACTGAAGACCAATGCTTTGAGTTTTGCTCTTGCATCTGACTCACCTAGTACCTTTACTCAAAGCTGTCTGTTCAAAGATATTGTCTTTTTTTTTCTTCATGAAAAGAGTGTGGTATGGACCAGCTTGCTGATCCTCAAGTCCTTCCCTTCACTTAGCATCACTTCTGACTCTCTTGTCATGTTTGTGTTAAGCACTGAAAGCTGAACTTCATTATATTCCAGTCATAAAGCTGCAGGTTTATGAAAGAGAAAACATCACTTTCTCTTTCCCTTAGATATGCCTTCATATCTAGGTTTAATATTTCTAACAGAAAACTGTGTCCGGAGAAGCTTGATGATAGCACACTGCCTCATATGCAGGAGGCTCTGGCTTCTAAACCCCATGGAAAGTTATTGCTTTTTCAAGCTTATAACCTTTAAGAAGACCCTACTGATCAAAAGCTTAACTGCTGGTTAGATTTTCCAAAAGCAACATTTCCTCAATAAGTATGTAATGACAGAAAAATTAATTCCTTATATGCAGGGTACTTATAGCACAGTCACACCTTTCTCCACATCGCAGCCACTACTTCTTGAAGCATTCAAAATCCATGAAAGGAAGGATGGCCCTTTAAATTTATCTACACCCTTATCCTTGAAAATTGTGAATATGTTTCATATGATTTTTGCAGATGTCATTAAAGTTGTATATAATAAAAGAGAATACCCATTATCTATATGGGACTAATGTATCTAAAGGCTTAAAGGAAAATTAAGCTTTAATCTCAGTGGTCACACACATTATAAGGGGCGGGGGGCGGAAGTGCTAGCAGATGAATCAATGTACACTGCAAAAGTGAAAAATCAGAGTGATTCCAAGCAGGTTCGACATGGAATCACTGGCTCTGTGATAGAGTATCTTACATGCAAAGACTTCAGAGGTCACTAGGAGTTAAGAACAACTCTAAGCAGGTGAATAAGCTAAAGGGTACCTCAATATCACAACACAAATCAGAATTCAAAGTGAGTTTTGAGATGTAGACTTCTCAGATGCTTGGATATCTTTATTTTAGCCATTTGCAAAGACTTTGAAACCTAGAGCAGAGAAACCACCAGTTGTGAGATAAATCAGTTTGCTGCATTATGTTGCGGCAGTAACAGGACATGAATGACCCAATCTCTTTCTCTTGTATATTGCCCCTCCTCCTTGGATTAGCATGCAATTGACCAAGGACATCACACCATTCATTTCATATGCGTGCTTTAAAAAACTTTCCAGTTTCAAGAGGTTGTTCTCAGCAAAGTAACCTATTTAAATTTTGAAAAAGAAAGCACTCATGGAAATCTCTTTGATTTGCCTGGAAGGAACAGCACCACTTTTGAATCACTTGTTAACAAACATTAGACAATTTTGTTTTTTAAGAACAGTTTTAAGGAAACAGTTTTAACCCTGTGCCTGCAGAACCTGAATGCATGCCACCTGGAAGGAAGTCTTCTTACAATGTAGATTCTGATTCAGTAGATGGGGGTGAGCTAAAAAAAAAAAAAAAAAAAAAAAAACTTCTTCATCCCTGCTGAGGTTTGCTTCTTTGTCTTTCTGACCATGAATGAATTACTTCAGCTTCCTCCCTTAAATTGTCTCATTTATAAAATGGATAAGTATAAACTAGAATGTGGATATTTTCTTTGCCATATTCCCACATCCCCTTGGCTCAAATTCAACCATGTTCTTGAAAAGAGTACATTGAATTCTACATTTTACATGAAATGCCAACCATACTTTTCTTCTCGTTAGTTGCTGAAACTCTGAGAAAACCATTAAAGCAACAAATACAGGGGGTTAAATTTAAGGACAGAGCCAGTAATAGAGGTCAGAAACCACTATTCTTCATTGAGAAGTGTATTCAACACAGACCCTCTTTGGCTAACAGGGTAGCTAAAATAAATAAATAAATCTAAAAAAAAAAACTATACTGAGACAATGGTAATATGAATTGGCTGGCTTCTCTATCTCTCTTTGTGGATCTTAGTATATGTAACTATAATTATCTTTTCGAATACTCGTGCTGTAAGATTGTTTTATTTATAGGTGTGGCCTTGCTGGAGGAAGTATAGCACTGGGAGATGGCTTTGAGGTCTCAAAAGTCTTTGGTCATTTTGAGTTCATTCTCCCTGCTTTCTGTTTGTGGTTCTGAAAGTGAGCCCTCAATTGCCATGCCCACTGTTATGTCTGGTGCTTGCTGCCACATTCCCAGCAGTGATAGTGATAAACTCTCATCCCTCTTATCTATAAGCCCCAAATAAACCCTTCCTTCTATTCTTGGCCATGGTGTTTTATCACAACAATAGAAAAGTAACTAATGCCCCACTTTGAACAATCATTAAAGCTTAACATGGGATAAAAACTTTTCTGAGGGGTAGAAAGGGGTAGTTCAAAATTCAGTTGCTTTGTGGGAAAGCCCCTAGATCAGACTGAAGTTGCATTTGCATTTGTGAAGAACCTCTGTGGCTGCCTTTACCATCCCATCTCAATGCTGATTCTTGACTTTTTAGTACACTTCTTCATATGGCTATCACATGAAACTTGCACAGTCTATGCATGGCAATTTAGGAATGTGATATATTTACGGTTAAGGTAACTCTTTATTTTAGACTAATATTCTGAATATTAAATATAAATATAAAAGCTAAAATCTCAAAATGTATTACAGATAAGTAATATCCACAATGTAATATAGCTGTGTATTATTAGTATACCCCAAATTTACACAAAGAAAATAATCCATTTTATTTAAGATTTGGCCTGGCCCTAGTGGAGTCTTGTTTTCTTTTACCAGGCTGAGAATAGAATCCAGTGTTTCAAGCATGCTGTGCAAGTAATCAACCACTGAGTCATTCTCTTAGTTGTTCCAACCAGCTTGTAGTTTTGAGGCAAGCAGACCTGCTTTTCGTCCTGCCCGGTTCCCGCATTGTTAGCTTTACACTCAAAATAACAACACACAAACTGTATTTATTTAAACACTGGCTGGCCCATTAGTTTCAGCCTCATATTGGCTAATTCTCACATTTTGATTAACCTATTTCTATTAATGTGTGTAGCACCACGAGGTGGTGGCTTACCAGGAAGAATCTAGCCTACATCTGTTTTGGAGAGGAGAGCCATGGCGTCTGCCTCACTACCTTCTCTCTCCCACAATTCTGTTCTGTCTTCCCTGCCTACCTATGTTCTGACCTATCGGGCCAAGCAGTTTTCTTTATTAATTAACCAATGAAAGCAACAGGTAGATAGAAGACCCACCTGCATAACCAGCTTCCTTTGATAAACTGTGTTGCCTTCAGGTGTTGGACAATTATAATCACTGATTTTCAAGACTGAGGTACAAGTATGATGAGTTCCAGGCAGGACTGCGGACAATAGTGTGATCATATTTCAAAACTAAATAAATGAATAAATATTCAAGCAATAAATAAGAGATTCAATCACCAAACAACCAACCATGATGAATGCTGCCTAAAGTCTTAAGTAAGACTCTCAGCCTCTAAGCACATATTAGTGAAAACCAGATGTAAGATGAAGCATGGGTTTAAAACTGTTTGAGGACCTGTTGAGTAGTGAGTAGATAGATTGTATTCACTTACACTCATTTATCCATCTGAAGTTTCCCACTGGTCATTTTCTGATATTACAACACCATCACAGTGAAATATTTGCATGTGTAGTTACCAGTAAACAAAATGGTAAGTATTCTACCACAATCTCCAGAAATCCAAACTAAATCTTTCACATAATAAATTATGCAAAAAGAAAGTTTTAGAAAATTCTTATAGCAAAAAAATGTACAAATAAGGTTTTTATACGGTGGGATGATATACACGGTTATACTGCAGAATTTACGAAACTCAACTGTTTGAGGAGAAATAACATTTTTTTTCCTCTTGATTTTCAGTTTATATGAGCACTAAAAAGGTTAGTTGCAATTTTTCATAACGCTTTCTCTTATTCTTTCACACAACAATCAATGAACTTTCATTCTACTTGGTTTTTTGGTTGAGCAATTACTTAGGTAGCATTCAGTATACCTGCTTTAGTGAGAAATGTCTTCCATCCTCCTTTAGGATTGATCAATTGTCAGACACTATTCTAGGTTTGAATTATCTGAGGTGGGATTGATGACACCATTTTCATAATAGCCTTTTCATGTAAATAAAATGACATGACAGCAAGGAATTCAATTTGCTCCACCACCATGTGTCTTTTATCCCCTATGCTGAAAATGGCTCTATTCACAAACACAATGTGTCCTGGGGAGTCCTTTTATTTCAGTAGTACTGAAGCTGAGTAAAACTCTGCAGGGAATATCTCTTTATTGATATATCCTATGATCGTCCCCAGAGCATCTACCTAAATTCTATTGGATTTAACATGTATAAATCTAATACATTCAATAAAACTTTTATTGAGAAAAAAGGCAGAGCTTTGACTTTGTGAACTCTAAAATTCCACATGCAAGGTGACTCTTATCTAATTGATTCCATTTAAAACAGAACCACTTATCTCAGAGAAATGAACTTGAATGAAATTTTAAGTAGGTGAGGGTATGAATAGACATGCTATGGTTAATTGATATGAAACATAATCATTTTATCAGACAAGGAATGCACAGAGAATAAATATGAATAGTTAGAGACTTTTATAACATTTCTGAAGAAATAATAGGCATTTTAAATGTTTCATCTGTATATATTATATTGAAAGTCTCTAAGAAAAAATGGCTAAAAATCACAAAATATCAGAAGAGAAATGACATCAAAGAACATCATGCCCCATCGTTTGTCATTCTGTTCTCCTTTTTGCCCAGAAAAGGTAGAAGACATTGAACTTGTACATCAACAACTGAAGCACAACTTTATCTCTGATCCTAGTTATATAATAGTATTCCATTATATACTCCCTTTCTCACCTTTTAATAATTGCAATGAAAATGCTAACAGGAGTATACAATGGCCATACTATTATATAACTAGATGGATACATACATATGTGATCTTAAAAGAATTTATTGTATACAGGAAATGAAATGTTTTATTATTTGGCAGCTGTTTTTCCAGAACCTAATCTACGCAATCACTGATGCACACTGGAATGTAAAAACAACTGTCATGTTTTCCAGTTTCAAGATATAAAAAAGCCTGAGAAGAATGCGTAACTTCTTCAGACTCCACTGAAATATGAATAGACCTATGTTCTCAGAGCGATCAGTGAACAAAAGGATACAACAACAGGCTAGGAACTTGTAACACAAAAAGATCAGTAGAGGAAATTAAAGGAGCTTTATTTCTTCAGCAAATTCAAGTGAAAGAACATAGTTAACAAAGAGGTGGAGGCCATTGTTATATATGATCATGGACTTAAAGCAAACCCCAAAGTTATTAGGAACATAAATATTAAACAATGGTCTAAAAAATAAAACAGCCAGAATGTGATCATGGGAAGATCATTTTTTTATTTTGGTTTTTGGGTTTGTTTGTTTGTTTGTTTGTTTGTTTTATTTTTTTTTTAATTTTCAACACTGTGACAAAATGTAGGATGAAAACAACTTAAAAATGAATTATTTGACTAGTAGTTTCAATAGTTTTAGTCCGTGGTCACTGAGCCCCATCACTGTGAGCTGAGACAGAATATCATGAACAGGCAGGTGAAATAGGGCTCTTCACCTCATGGAGTCAGAGTTGAGAGAGAATGGTTACATGAAGGGACTTTCTCATTCTTCATTTTCAGGTTACTTAGCTAATTGTGTCCAGAGCAGACACCCAGGGATAGACATATGTCAGCCACAGACATATGGGAATACATAGATTAATAGAAATGAGTTAATTGAAGATATAAGAATTAGCCAAAAATATGCTTAAGCTATTGGCCAAACAGTATTGCAGATAATATAGTTTCTGTGTGGTTATTTAGAGTTTGAGTAGCTGGGAACAAATGAGCAGACTCCCCCAACAAATTGTCGCTCCAACAACAATGCCCCTCATTAAAATGAAGCTGTAAATATCAGAGAAAACTTACAGAGTCCCAATACCCAACGCTGGTCCCAAACTCTGACTCTTGCTTTTACTACAAAGTGCTGCCATTATAAATGCATACTTGTATAATAGGCCCAGATAAACACTTTAAAGAAAAATCCTCAACTTAACCCTGGAAATACCCACTCCAGGAGTGATTCTCTTTAAAGTATTTTGTATGCATCAGAAATGTTAACTGTGAGGAGCAGAGTATGTAGAAGGGTGGCTCTTTGTTTGCTTATTTTTGAGGTTGTTTTTATCTCAACTATTTCTTTTTTTTAACTTGCCTAAATTCAAAATTTTCGCAGCTTGTGATTGAAATTGAGGTTCACTTTTCTCTGCAAAGTAGGTTTGAATAGATCAGGTATGGTCTTTGTAGGTGCAGCATTTCAAAACAGGAATTTGCTACTAAACCCAAATGAGTTAAAGGCATCAATGGGAAGAAAAGTGGCAGTGGTTATTTCTCAAATATGCATAACTCTTGGAAGCTGTTAGTCAAATGAATAGGTAAGCAGAAAGTTTTGGAACAAGATAGCTTCTGCAAGAGTCACAAGGGAAAACTGAGAATGGTCATGCTGCTGTCGTCAGGCAGATCGCGCCTGATGGCATGTATGACTGAACTGAGAAGAGGCAGAATGATAAAGAACACTGCTCTTGCTTCAGACAGAAGTCTAAATTTAGTCTTTTCTCATTTCTCTGGTTCGGACAGAGTTAGTAGTAGATAAATAATATCATTAGTGATCCCACATTAGAGATTGTAAAACTTAGGTCCATAGCAATTAAATACTATCCCAGAATCACTACATTAGCAAGTAGATACTAGGATTAAGTTGAGTCTTTTAGAAAATAATGGTGCAGCTTTAACTCTTAGCTAAGAATATAACTGCAAGAGTGTACAAGGGCATTAAGGAGTTGAGCAACTCAAAGTGAAGCCCTGTAGGTAGGTCCTAATATAACATGACAGCCTTTTTTTCTCCCTGGGTGTATGTGTACAATACCAAACTCAAGTGTGAAAACAATGTTGAAAATATTACTTATGCTCTTCAAATTTAGAGGCCATTGAACCTCTAAGTATTGCGTTAACATTTAAGAAGGCATTCAAACTTTGACCTGGAAGGAAAGAGTAAACAAAGCCATCAAACACACATACAAACAGACACACACAAACATATACAAACAGACACACACAAACACACACACCATATACAACACATAATCACATATACACTCCTTACAATTAAACACACACCACACAATCACACACAAAACCTTCACACGTTCTACATACACACCACAAAACCATACACAAAAACCGTCCACACAACTACACACACCCTACAAAACCATACACACACACTCCATACCACAAACACGCCCACAACACAGACACATACTGCTGCAATGCACCTCTGTTTAACCTGAAGCACTTATTTTTACATAAAGAGTTAAAAAGCAATAGCTGAATATTTGATACTATAGGATGCAAAATAGCTTTAATATTTTTCAGAGGTTATTGAGATTCTGATTATATAATCCATAATATTGTGAATGCCACTCCTTGTAAATTTATAGCACAAATGGAAGGAGTGTGTTTAGGAACATTTCAGATTATGGAAAGTATGTTCTAATTCCATTTAATAATTTTTAATGAAACTCAAGTCAGCAATGCAAACAGAAAAAAATTAATTAAAACATATTGATACAACACAGCAAAAATTTTATTAGACTACTTACAAGTTGAGAAATGATATAGGAAAACATTAATAGTCTTTGTTTTTCTTTAATTATAAACATACAGTAAAATTATTGCAATTCATACCATTCAAGCATCTCAAATCTGAACTGTGGTGTTTCAGACAGTGCTGGTGTCGCATGCAGCAATGGCACAAGCAGTACAGAATGCACAAAGTGTGTGTTCAGAATCCAGACTGCAGTGACATCACTTTGCAAAGTGGGCAAGCACTGAGAACCACCTTGTTTGCATTACACATTTGCTTTTGAATTAATTTTAATTAACGTTGGGTCTTGCACATCCCAAAATGTCTTACTGTTGCCAAATGTTCCACAACCCCCCACACAGCTCTGAGTCCCCATATGTGGGTGGCACCCTCAGTTTCAGAAGCTACAGGCCAAAAAAGCATCCTCAGAATTTTTACTGTATTCTGTGAAATACATGCTGGGATTTCAAAGAGTGCTAATACTTCCAATGGCCTCCACTGAATGAAACTTTATAAAAGTGATAGGGTCATTCGTAGCTACAGATGTTAGAACTGTGTTATCAAGCCCAGTGATGTTTTCCTTCAATCTCTTAGCAATGTGCTGTAGGAACAAGTTTGTGAACAATGTAATATTTTTCTTCTTCATCCCTAAATAGCTATTCATTTAACTGCTCTAAGAAAACCCTCTTAACTGAAACTGGACACTATTCTGTCCTCTGAGTTATACTCTCCCCACTGCTAGCTGTTGGGATTCTGGCGTTAACTGGAGGCACCCTCTTAAAACAAGAGCTGCTTCCTAAAGGACTCTAGGAATTTAATACCTAGCCCTGATGGATACATGGACAGCAAAACTGTACCTAAGGCTCTGGAAATATTGCTGAAGAGGTGACAGGCTGTAAGGACTAGAGGATTAAGATGTCTACTGTGAGATTGTGTCTGGCCCTGGAAATGACAAATAAGTTAAACCCGTGACATTGGCCACAATATGATTACCTGAATAAGAATACCAACAATAAAGCTGTCAACATTGAAGGGGCAAATATCAAAGGGCCCACCCAGAGATAAAGGTAACTAATGACTCTTGAGAGACAGGGGAGGATGAGCAGACAGACAGAAGAGAGACCAAGAGAATTAGTCTTCCTTAATGATGGGCACTCTAACACCTGCTTATCCACTACCATATGACCAGCTTTGAAATCAGGAGTGTGTGTGTGTGTTTGTGTGTGCAAGCACGTGCACAACACTAAATCAACTCAGCAAGTTTTGCTATATATGCATATAAATTTAAAATAAAAGAGGCCATGAATTTGAGAGAGGAGCATGGGAGGTTTGGAAGAAGAAAAGGAAAGGGAATAAATGAAATCACATTTTAATTAATAAATAAATGAAGTAAAAGAGAAACTTAACTCCAAATGGAAGCATATACAAACTCAAAAGCTCTTACACATAGAAGCTAGGCAATTCAAAGACATAATTAGAGATGAAAACGCACTAAAAAAATCAAAATTTATGCTTCCATGTGAAACACTATTAATAAAAACTCAGGGTCAAAAAATGGAATTCAACCTGAAGTCTTGAAAAGCAAAGCAGCCAGTCACTGGCTCTTACCTCCATCTCAGTCCGAAATGGCGATCCTGCCTCCAGAAATCTCAGGATGAGACTGTGCCTGAGAGTGTCTTCACCCGTCTTATATTCCTCTCTAGGGCTGGCATTAAAGGTGTGTGCCACTGGGATTAGAGGCATGAACCACCCAATTTCTATGGCAACTAGTGTGGCATCTAAGAATTAAGGTGTGTGTCATTAAGGCTACTGATATTAAAGGTGTATGTTACCATAATCTGGTCTGTAAGGCTGATCAGTGGGACTGTTTTACTCTGAGATCTTCAGGCAGTCTCTAGTGATTAAAATACAGTTGAAATGCTACGGCATGCTTGAGTGCAAGATGAACTAACCTATACTGTCTTCATAAAATTGGGCCTTTTTCTTGTTTTATAAATAACACCATTCAAAATTTCCACCTCCTCCCATTCCCCCACTTACCTTTCCCCCTCTCCCTACAATCCTAAGAGAGGGCAGGGTACCCTGCCCTGTGGGAAATCCAAGGCCTTCCCCCCTCAATCCAGGCCTAGGAAGGTGTGCAAACAGACTAGGATCCCAAAAGGCCAGTACATGCAGCAGTATCAAATCTTAGGACCATTATCATTGGCTTCTCAGTCAGCCCCCATTTTCAGCCACATTCAGAGAGTCTGGTTTGATCACATGCTCACTCAGTCCCAGTCCAGATGGCCTTGGTGAGCTCCCCTTAGATCTGTCTCAGTGGGTGGACGAACCCCTCCCTCATGGTCCTGACTTCCTTGCTCATCTTCTCCCTCTTTCTGCTCTTCAACTGGACCTTGGGGGCTCAGTCGAGTGCTCCAATGTGGGTCTCTGTCTCTATCTCCAACCATCGCTGGACAAAGGTTCTATGGTAATATTCAACATATTCATTGGTGTGGCTATGGGACAAGGCCAGTTCATTCACCCTCTCCTCTACTGCAAAAGGACCTAGCTGGACACATCCCGTTGGACACCTGGGAACTCCTCTAGAGCCAAGTCTCTTGCCAACCCTAAAATGTCTGCCTTAATTAAGATATGTTCTTCCCTGCTCCCATATCCACCTTTGTCCATCTCAACCATCCCATTCCCCCAAGCTTTCCCCAATCCTCCCCTTCTCCCTTCTCTCTCTCCCTTCCCCTTCCCCCACCCATCCCTACTCCTATGCTCCCAACTTTTGCCCGGCGATCTTGTCTGCTTCCAACTTACAAAAGGATCTATATATGTTTTCCTTTGGGTTCACCTTATTATTTAGCTTCTCTAGGATCATGAGCTATAAGCTATGATCCTCTTGTTTATGGCTAGAATCCTCTAAAGAGTGAGTACATATCATATTCATCTTTTTGGGTCTGGGTTATCTCACCAGTATAGTGTTGTCTATTTCCATCCATTTGCATGCAAAATTAAAGACCTCAATATAAATCTGTCCACACTGAACCTGATAGAAGAGAAAGTGGGAAGTAGTCTGCAGAACATGGGCACAGGAGACCACTTCCTACATGTAACCCCAGTAGCACAACAATACGAGCAACAATGAATAAATGGGACCTCCTAAAACTGAGAAACTTCTATAAAGCAAAGGACACAGTCATTAAGACAAAAAGGCAACCAACTGAATCTGAGAAGATCTTCACCAACCCTGCAACAGACAAAGGTCTTATCTCCAAAATATATAAAGAACTCAATAAAATAGATATTAAAATTCTGAATAACCCAATTAAAAAAATGGGCTACTGAACTAAACAGAGAATTCTCAATAGAAGTTCAAATGGCCAAAAGATACTTAAGGTCATGTTCAATTTCCTTAGCAAATCAAAACAACTTTGAGAAACCATCTTACACCTGTCAGAATGGCTAAAATCAAAAACACCAATGATAACCCATGCTGGAGAGAATGTGGAGTAATGGGAACACTCATTCATTGCTAGTGGGAATGCAAACTTGTGCAACCACTTTGGAAATCAGTGTGGCGGTTTCTCAGGAAACTGGGAGTCAACCTACCTCAGGATCCAGCAATTCCACTGTTGGGAATATACTCAAGAGATGCCCAATCATACTACAAAAGCACACATGTTCAACTATGTTCATAGCAGCACTATTTGTAATAGCCAGAACCTGGAAACAACTTAAGTGCCCCTCAATGAAAGAATGGATAAAGAAAGTGTGGCACATATACACATTAGAGTTCTACTCAATGGTAAAATTTGGGCTTTTAAAATGATTCCTCCCTTAAAATCTTTCTTCTTTAAAGTAATTAATATCTGTATATGAATTACAATTTATAGTACAAATTAGAGATGATAAAACAACTCTATAAGAAAAGTATCAGATTCATCATAAATGAAAAGTCAAATTCATATAAAACCTAAGCTATGTAGTCCTACAAAAGAAACCAAAAGAAAAACTGCATTTTCAACTAATCTGTGCTTCCTTCTAATGTATATCTAGACAATATATAAATCATTACACAAATGCATAAGAGAAGAGAAATTAAACAGCAAACAAAAAAGCAAGACTTATGGGACAATAAGACTGATGTTTTGTTATTATTTTACATAGTGGTATTTTTTTATTTTTGTCTCCAAAGCCACGTAATTTCTCCCCTATGTCATTGATTCCTGAATGTTTATTTGTTTCTTGACTTTGTCCATTCAAAATTTATTAGTTGTTTATTTTAATATAACTATCTTGGTTTCTCCACTGTAAGTACCTATTATACAGAGAATTTCATTTTCTTTATTTTCATAATTCTGGTATGAATTGTCTCTTTTCTTTTACTGTGATCCATAGTTTATATTACAAGAGTGAGATTTTATGAATTTCTTTAATGAAGAATTTATAGCTTGTCAACTAAGTTTTTGCATTTTTCAGAATGTTTTTTCATCTCATTTTGTTTAATGACTTGATTCAATATAAATATTCACTTCTGAAATCATTCATTTTATCAGTTTAAAACCATTTGTTGGGGGCTGGAGAGATGGCTCAGTGGTTAAGAGCATTGCCTGCTCTTCCAAAGGTCCTGAGTTCAATTCCCAGCAACCACATGATGGCTCACAACCATCTGTAATCAGGTCTGGTGTCCTCTTCTGGCCTGCAGGCATACACACAAACAGAATATTGTATACATTATAAGTAAATAAATAAATATTTAAAGAAAACATTTGTCGTCATTTAGCATCCTATGATGCTTAGAAAAAGCAGTATGGCAACATTGAACTTGGTCCTTCATAACATAGGGTACTTCTCAACTTTAGCTTTCTTTGGAATCCTTCTGCCAGCAGATTTGAAGATCTTTTCATACTCACTGCCTGACAGAATCAAAGAACAGTTTAGGCTAGTCCATGGTTGAGGAAAATGACTGAGAAATGATAAAAGGATGCAGAATTCTGAATATGCATGACAGATAAGTCCTGGAGACTACAGAAAGATGTCTAGTTAATGACAATGTATTGTATACATGATATAACTAAGACCCTGGATTTTATATATAAGTTCACTACAAAAATAATACGCATTTAAAACAATTCATATGTTAAATAACTCACTTTAGCCACTCTGCAGTTAGCAAACAATTCCCATGCCATATCCAAAAATATTATGACATATTCCAGAAATATATGTATACAATTTTTGTTAGTTAAAAGTCATTGTAAAAAGTTCTCAGCCCTTGCTGGGAAGTGGTTGCATATGTCTTTTATCTTAAAACTTGGAAGGCAAAAGCAGGCAGATCTCTGTGAGTTTAAGACCAGCCTTGTCTACAGAACTGTTTCCAGGACATCCAGGGCAACACACATTTAAAAAAAAAAAAAAAAAAAAAAAACCCTGTCTCCAAAACCAAGTAAAAACCAAAACTGTGCAATAAAGAAAATTTTAGAGGCAACATCATTGCAGACTTTAAATTCTACAAGAGGGTTGTGGCAGTAAAAACAGGTAGGTATTGGCATAAAAACTGACACGTGGATCAAAGGGATAAAATTGAAGACCCTGACATTAATCCATACACCTATGAATACCTGACTTTTGGCGAGAATAATGATACAATGGAAAAAAAAAAATCTCTCCAGCAAATGGTGCTGACATAACAGGATGTCAACATGTAGAAGATTGCAAATAGGTCCATATCTTTTGCCATGCACAAAACTCAAGTTTAAGTGGATAATGACCTCAATATAAATTCACTTACCTTGAACCTGACAGAAGAGAAAGTGGGAAGTAGTCTTGAATGCATAGGCATAGGAAACCATTTCCTAAATATAACACCAGTAGCACAGACACTGAGAACAACAATCAATAAATGGGACCTCCTGATGTTGAAAAGGTTCTGTGTGACAAAGGACACACAGCAAATAAGACAAAACAACAGCCTACAGAATAAGAAAAGATCTTCTTCAATCCCACATCTGACAGAGGACTGACCTCCAAAATATATAAATACTTCAAGAAACATCAAAATACAAAATAATCCTATGTTAAAATATGGGGTAAAGACCTAAACAGAGAATTCTCAACAGAGCAGTTTCAAATAGCTGAAAGACATTTAAGGAATCGCTCAACATCCTTAATCATCAGGGAAATGCAAATGCAAATGACTCTGAAATTCCACCTTACCCCTGTCAGAATGGCTAAGATAAAAAATAATGAGAACATATTATGTTGGAGAGGATATGGAGTAAGGGGAACACTAGTTTGGGAGTGCAAACTTGTACAGCCACTTTGGAAATCAGTACGACAGTTTCTCAGGCAATTGCTAATCAATCTATGTCAATACCCAGTGATATCACTCTTGGGCATATACCCAAAGGATGTTCAATCATATCAGAAGGACACTTGCTCAACAATGTTTATAGAAGCATTATTCATACTAGGTAGAACCTGTAAACAACCTAGATATCTCTCATTCAATGAACAGATAAAAAACAATGTGGCACATTTATACAATGGAGTATTACTTAACTGCAAAGTATAATAACATTATTCAATTTGCAGACAAGTGCATTGAACTAGGAAAAATCATGTTGAGTGAGGTAACCCATATCTCAGAAAGATAAACATGGTATGCTTAATCATGACTGGATACTAGATGTAAAGAAAAAAAAAAACAGACTACAGTCCACAGTTCCAGAACCTAAGAGGGACACATGGATCACCTTGGGAAGGAAAATAAGATGAGATCTACCGGGTAAACTGTGGGTGGGTGTGGGGGTCAGTAAAGGGGAGGGGATGGGGCATGAGAGCATGAGGGAACAGGATGGTCCAGTTGGTGGAGGGACAGACAGGAGGCAGGGGGACAAGGGAAGAGATCTCTTGATAGAGAGAGCCATTATGGGGTTAGGGAGAAAGCTGGTACTAAAGAAATTCCTAGGAATCCACAAGGATGATCCCACCTAAGACTCCTAGCAATTGTGAAGAGGGTGCCCAAACTGGCCTTCCCCTGTAATCAAATTGGTGAATTCCCCAACTATCATCATAGAGTCAGTAACTGACAGAACCAGATGCAGAGATCCACAACCAGGCCAAGCTCCAGGAATCCAGGGGAAGAGATGGAGGAGGGAAGAAGGTCAAGATCATGATGAAGGAATCTACAGAGACAGCTGAACCAAGCTTATGGAAGCTTATGAACTCTAGACTGACAACTGGAGCCTCCATGGGACCGAACTAGGCCCTCTGCATGTGGGAGACAGTTGTGCAGCTTGGTTTATCTGAGGGGCCCCTGACAGTAGGACTAGGATCTATTCCTGGTGCATGAGCTAGCTTAGCAGAGTTCATTCCCTATGGTGGGATACCTTGTTCAGCCTTAATGCAGGGGGGAGGGGCTTGATCCTGCCTCAACTTAATGTGCTGGGCTTTGTTGACTCCCCATGTAAGGCCTTACTCTTTGGAAGGAGTGGATGAGGGGGGTGGACTGGGGTTAGGTGATGCGGTGGGGGGGCGGGCAGGAGGAGGGGTGAGAGGTACAGAGGTGGTTGGAATGTAAAATGGAATTAAAACAATAAATAAATAATATAAAAAATAAAATGAAATCTGATGAGAAATAAAAATAAACAACACAAAACCCTGTCTCGAAAATTCTCCCAAAAAAAGTTCTCAGACCAACTTTTGTGAAGATGTATATCTGATTATATGTTTCCTGTTATTTATTGAATATTATTTTAATACTTCATGGATTAATTTCACCTTAAACTCACTGTTTTTCAATATTTTTATGTTTGCCATTAAGAAATTTCTACCTCTATAGTAGGCACCCATTCACCTTTAAAATCACTTTATCTTGATCATGTCAGACAAATATACTCAAAGTTTTTATTTAATTTGGGGTGCTTGTATCATGGCCAGAGGCATATGTGTTTGTGAAGGGGGAACTAAACTATTTTTAAAGCTAAAAAAAAAGAAAAAAAGAAATTTCTATTTATTTTGGCCTTGATTATTTCATTTTCTTTGTAGCAATTTTCTATTTTTGCTGTAACAAATTTGAGAACTATAACAATACAAATTTATTTTCAATATTCTAGAGATCAGACAGTCTAAAGATGGGGTGCTACATTTGCTCTGGTGGTTTGAAGGAATTCCATTCCCTTGTTTTGTCAGTTTCTCAAGACTTTCTGCCTTTCTCGAGTATAGGCCCTTTTCCTGCAGCCTTTCGATTTTAGCTTCTGCTATCACACTTTTGTATCCTGACTGCCATCTTCATTAAAAATTATCACATACAGTAGTTTGTTTACAAAATTTTGTCTTTACAAACTACCCATTCAGAAAATGGAATTAGACAAAGTAGCACTATGACTTAATAATAACAAGACTTACGCTAGGTGTAGTGGCATGTGCCTTTAATCCCAGTACTTTGGAGGCAGATGGGTCTCTGATTTAGACTGAATCAGCCAGGTCTATTGAGTTTCAGGTCAGCCAGGGCTATACAGAGAATCTCTGTCTCTAAAAACTAAGCAAAAAGACAACTGGGCATGTAAGGTTCCTCTAGTGAACCATTCCTTTGTAGAAATTGAAATCTAAAAGGTTATGATGTGTGGAATATCTGTTTGCTGTGGAAATAGAATCATGGTTAGAGATGGTGTTGGCAATTTCAGACCTGCTGACATAAATGAACAAAATCTGGTAATGTAAACTAATGACTTGCATGCTTTTTCTTTACCCTGTCTCATTCCTTACTGGTAGGATCAATCTTTTCAGTATTTGGGTTCTGGTTCAGTGAGCCAGAAAAGTAACTTTGTAGTATCAGAATGTCATCCAACTGTATATTTACTTTATTGTAAATAATGGTGAACAGTGGTCAATAAATAGTTTTATATTCCTTTAAAAAAATCTTAGTAATACTCTATCTTCTAGATCTTAGAACTACTTTTCTTTTTAACAAGTATTTTTTTATTTTTAAAATTATAATATAATCATACTATTTACCCTTACTTTTCTCCCTCCATATCCTATTCCTTGCCTTTTTTCAAATTTATGGTTTCTTCTTGATTATTGTTATAGAAATATAATATATATTATATATTTATATTTAATACTCATATGTAATTCTATAATATAAATATGTTATACATATTATATAAATTATATGTTTTATATATTACAAATTTATGTGATTTATTTATATTTATATATTGTATATAATATATATCATAAATATATATAAAGATATACTAAATATAATCTGCTCCATTGGTATAATGCTACTTGTGTGTATGTTTTCAAGGCTGACAATTTGTAATGAATAACCAATGGGTGTGCTCAACCCTACCCTCAGCTTTCCTTATATTCCTCAGCATTTCAGTTGCTTATAATTCTTAATGTAGGTTTGAGGCCTTGGTCTTCCCCCTTATCTACTTTGGCAAGTCTACTGTCATTCTTTTATATATTTTGTTTAGACAGTGATATTCGTGGAAGATGGAATATTTACAAGTTCTGTGACTTAGACATCTTTGAAATGTATTCTGTTTACTATACCTTCTAATTTCTCTATTGTATCTTTTTCTGTTTTCATTTTCACAGATGCTAGCTATCTCAGAATAATCATCTATACCCTCTGTATCTACCTCACTGTTTTCTTTCATTATAACACCCTAGTAATTATGTAGACTTTTGCTTTAGATCTATTTTAACGCCTCATGTGGGCAATTGTATATATTACTCTCTTCATACATTATAGTATTTTTTTAATTTTAGGAGAATTTTATCTATGTTGACTATAAATTGAAAAGCAATCATACAATTCATGGTCAAATAGCTTCACTAATTTAAGTCATTCAGAGATAAACTAAACATTATTTCTGATAATAGCTTCTCTTTCTGCACTTTAGAAAACATTTTGTCATCCTGGCATGTATATGGCCATTTCACTGAATTTTCTGAAAGTGAGTGAAATAAATGGGTATCCCCACAGGCATCTTATTGAAAATTTCATAAACATACTTTAATTTGCATTTACCTTGAAATTTATAAAAGATTTTCTGCAATTACTTCTTTTGGTCTGCTATAACAAAATACTTTAGGAAGGATGGTTTATAAATCACAATTTATTTTTACCCTATTCTATAGGCTTCAAGTCTACAATGAAACACAGGTGAATATGGTATCTGGAGAGTAACTCATTTCTTGTTTATAGATGATACTTTATGGCTTCATCCTCCCAAGAGGGAGGGGCAGATAAGTTCTTTTGCTTCTTAAGGAAATTAATTTCTTTCACATGGCCCACCTCTTACTAATCTCACAACATAGTTATCGTTCAAAAGGCGTTCTCTTTTAATACCATAAAGATGGAAGTGATGACTTAAACATGAATTTGGGGCATAAACAAATGTTAAGATCATAACATATATATTCAGTACTTTGTAAGGCATGAAGCCATGGGATCTAACATTTTTCCTTCTGGAATGTGGTCTTGCTTTGACCCAATTTCATTCCTTCCATTGATAATGGAAATATGTTGCATTATAATGTACACAAGAGCCTTTTGGGAACCAAAGATGGAATTTTATAATTGAGGCAGATACAAGTGGGTGTCAAGTTGCCAAGGGATAGATTTGTGATGGCTTCTCTAAAAAATTGTCAGTTTGAATAGTTTGGGGAAATTCTAGCTGATTAGGGAGGCTGCCCCCTTGATGTATCTTTGTGGGTATGTCTAGGGATGATTAAGTAGTAAAGGAAAACCTAATCAGTATGTGAGCAGTACCATTCCATAGATTGGTCATCTGGATGGAATTAAAAAGACTACCCCTACAGGTTATTATCTCTCTCTCTGCTTACTGAATAAAGATAACAGTATTTGCTCTGTCATGATAGGCTGAAACTATGAACTATGATAAATCCTATGCCCTTTCACTTTGTTGGGTATTTGGTCATTCTGAAAAATAGTTGATGAACACGTTGTTATCTTCAGGTATCAATAAATTTCTGACCAATCATTTAATCAGTGAGCTGATATGCCATATTAACAATGATGCTTGCTTTTAAGTAATCATAAAGTTTATGGGCATTGGGTGGACTTCTGTTATGTACATAGGCAGTACATAGCATCAACAACACACTCACAAATCACAAATGACCCCATGGATGAAGTTAGCTGCATTTGCCCTCTTTCCCTTAGACTCAAATGTAGCATTGCATTTGTACCCTATGTTCAAAGAGCATATTAGAAGCAATATACATTCTCTTTATAAATACTTTATGTTGTTTCTCTTTGCCTTTCTGCCTGCTTTTTCAATTAATGATCTTTTCTTTTCATCTTTAAATGAGAGTTAAATCACTCCTCGCCTTCTCCTTTTCGCCTGCCCAACTCTTTTTTTCTCTTTCTCTGTTTCTCTCTCTGAGAGATATATTGCATTCCACGCTCTTGCTTGAAAGAGGATCTGCCCTTTCATAAAAGACAATGCTGAATACTACTTAGTCATGATAAATGGAGTAACTTAAGCCCACAGGATTTTTATCTTTGAACATATTTTTACTCTGACATCTTGAAAATATGTTGTGAGTCAATTATCTCCACAAGCATTCTTAAGCCGCTGTTTTTTCCATTCCAAATGTAATACTCCAAATGGAACCTCAAATTATTACCCTGATATCCATTCCAGGAACTCTTTTTCTGTGTAGGATACTTTAAAGATATCGTAAGAACTGAAACATATCAAAGAATCTTGGTCACTGAGTTATGAAACTTAAGAAAATTGTGCAAGCATAGAAATATTATTGTCCTAGGCAGGAATTTCTTCCACAACATTTATAAGTACAACAAGAAGTAAATAGTACTTGCAAAGTATAAAAGAGTTCTAAGGAATTTTTTAAAAATGAATTAATTGTTACAAGTCAGAACATCCATCATAGAATCCTCAATAGAGAGTGGTGTAGTAAGCATATGGTATTGGAGGGAAATATGAAGCTTGCAAGAAACAACAGTGGTCCAGCTAAGACTCTAAGATTCGATCATTATCAACATTACTAAAGTCTACAATTCATTTCTATTTAAGGAAAAAGAACACCAACAAAAGCTATAGAAATGATGGCTACTTCATAAATATGTTTGAAAATATCTTTTTCTGTTTTTTTTCCTAGCATCAACCTAATAAGTCCAAGTCATATTCATTCAAGACTAGAGAAGGAATGCAATCCTAGCCACTGTAATCAATCAGTCAGTTACATGATATCCCTATCAAAATCACATCTAATGTGTTGATAGGAAGAAAATTAAATAAATAACACTCCAAACATAAAACTGGTCTCGCTGAACATAGCGGACAATGCGGATTACTGAGACCTCAAGAACAATGGCAATGGGTTTTTGATCCTACTACACCTATTGGCTTTGTGGGAGCCTAGGCAGTTTGGATGCTCACCTTACTAGACCTGGATAGAGGTGGGTGGTCCTTGGACTTCCCATAGGGCAGGGAACCCTGATTGCTCTTTGGGCTGAAGAGGGAGGGGGATTTGATTGGGGGAGGGGAGGGAAGAGGAGGCGGCGGTGGGGAAGAGACAGAAATCTTTAATAAAAAAAAAAACAGACACTGAGATGAGATGTGTGGAGTGCCCGACATGCAACATAGAATAGAGAGATGTTTGTATCTCCAAATAGCCTCTGGCTCTACTCATTATTGTTGAATTCCACATAATGTTCTATCTCTCCCCTTGGGTGCATTAGATCCTGTCTTTTTCTATTCCAAAGCCTAAAACTAATAGAAGGCTTGGTTGGGGATCACAGTAAGACAAATGTGAGAATAAGATGTGTGAACCACAGTGTCCAGAGTTTCAGTAAGTTCTCCCGCAATATGAGAGAACCCTGTAAAAGAGTAGCTGACCAAAAAGCTATGACAATTATGAGTAGGGTCTGGGGCCAGGCTTTAAGACACAGTTTATTTAAATTATGAATCTGGCCCTCATTACCCACATTCACTTGGACAACCAGTCATGAGAAGGACACACTTCTGACAGTCTCTCCACGTTGGCCCTGCTTCTTCCTCTCAGGATATAGCATTGGCTGTTGCTAATGAACCATTAGGACTGTCTCAAACATAACGACAGCTGCGGAGTTTTCGGTAACAGTTCTCATTCTGCTTTCTCCTCCATCTGTCTACAGATGGCTTAAATTTGACCCCTCAAAAAACAAAACAACAACAAAAAAATCTTACCAAAAGACAATTACTGTGCTTGTAGATTTCTCATTTTAAAAATATGACAAGATTGTGATTAGCAAGAGAGTTGGTAATTGTGAATCATGTTGAGAGTTTGGCATTAAATCTGAATGTGGAGGTTTTGACACTATTTGAGGGTTGATTGCTAATATTATATTTAGATTTATTCAACCTGTCAATCATAATACTACAGATAATAGTCATAAATGCCAGCCATAATTGCTGGAGGAAGTCACTCCTTGCAAAACCTTTATAATCTCTTATTTTTCTTTTTAAAAATATCTTTCAACTAAGCAGGATGATACAGAACCAACATGTTTCTGTTTATTATGTGCATCTGGGCTTTCTTAATTAAGTAATCTCTGAACAAGATCTTTTGTCTGAGATTTGTAGAGCAGTTGAAAGATATCACTTCATTAATTATTATACTTCAAAGAAGTCATCTCAGTATATAAAACAGAATCAAGCTAATTTCGGAGAAATAAAATGCTGCTATGTCCTAAAACATTTCATGGAAGAACAATTCTTGGAGCTTTCCAAACCTGAAGTTGACGGGTCCAAATCTCATTTTGTTAGATTCAAGGAGAAGTGATGCACATTGAAACATTTACTGTGTCATTGTGTTCATTTTGTTTCTTGTGGCTGAAGTAAAACACCAGATACACATGCCTTAAGGGAGAAAAGGGTTATTTGGTTAACAATTCCACTTTAGAGTTCATCATTGAAGGAAAATCAAGGTGGTAGGAACTTGAAGTAGGTAGTCAGTCATCTTTAGTCAAAAACAGAGACAATGAATGAATGCTAGTTCTAGGGCTCAGTTTGCCTGTCCTTCACAGCCCAGGATGTCTTGCAAAGGGATATTGCCATGCACAGGTAGAGTTTCTCACTTCTATGGGTGTTATCAAGACAATCTACCAAACACCTTCACAGACTAAGCTAATCTAAACAAACTTTCAGTGAAATCCCCTTCTAAGATGATTCAAGATTTTGTCTAGTTGATGATAATCTTGGAGCATTATAGCTGCTGATCCAAAAACACTGCAGAAAAAAATGTACTTTTGAGATAAAACTTACATGTAAGTCATTAGTCTTTATTAAATAATTCGTGTTTTTGAGTGTTTATATGTGCATTCTAATGATCTCATTTCTAACTAGTTATTTAAAAAGCAAAAACATTCTCTGATAGATAAGAAATTTTATTTTTCCACAATATTTACAGCACTTGGTTTATTTAAAGTCTTAAAGACCTTACAAAGAGTGGTATTGCTGGGTCCAGGGGTAGGTTGATTCCGAATTTCCTGAGAAACCTCCACACTGCTTTCCAAAGTGGTTGCACAAGTTTGCATTCCCACCAGCAATGGATGAGTGTACCCCTTTCTCCACAACCTCTCCAGCAAAGGCTATCATTGGTGTTTTTTATTTTCGCCATTCTGACAGGTGTAAGATGGAATCTTAAAGTTGCCTTGATTTGCATTTCCCTGATCGCTAAGGAAGTTGAGCATGACCTTAGGTGTCTTTTGGCCATTTGAACTTCTTCTGTTGAGAAATCTCTGTTCAGCTCAGTGCCCCATTTTATAATTGGGTTGATTAGCCTTTTACGGTCTAGTTTCTTGAGTTCATTATATATTTTGGAAATCAGACCTTTGTCAGTTGCGGGGTTGGTGAAGATCTTCTCCCAGTCAGTGGGTTGCCTTTCTGTCTTAGCAACAGTGTCCTTTGCTTTACAGAAGCTTCTCAGTCTCAGTAGGTCCCATTTATTCAATGAGGCCCTTACTGTCTGTGCTGCTGGGGTTATACATAGGAAGTGGTCTC
Organism: Microtus agrestis; assembly: GCA_902806775.1. Lineage (NCBI taxonomy): Eukaryota > Metazoa > Chordata > Mammalia > Rodentia > Cricetidae > Microtus > Microtus agrestis. The sequence goes on along the minus strand of CADCXT010006384.1, from coordinate 614,956 downwards.
CTGTGCCCATGTGTTGTAGAGTACTTCCCACTTTCTCTTCTATCAAGTTCAGTGTGTTTGGACTTATACTGAGGTCTTTAATCCACTTGGACTTGAGTTTTGTGCATGGTGATAGATATGGGTCTATTTTCATTCTTCTACAGATTGACATACAGTTTTGCCAGCACAATTTGTTGAAGATGCTCTCTTTTTTCCATTGTATATTTTTATCTCCTTTATCGAAAATCAAGTGTTCATAGGTTTGTGGGTTAAAGTCAGGGTCTTCTATTCGATTCCATTGGTCGACTTCTCTGTTTTTATAGTGGACAATGAGGACTACTGAGAACTTAAGAACAATGGCAATGGGTTTTTAATCCTACTGCACGTTCTGGCTTTGGGGGAGCCTAGGCAGTTTGGATGTTCACCTTACTAGACCTGGAAGGAAGTGGGAGGTCCTCGAACTCCCCACAGGGCAGGGAACCCTGATTGCTCTTTGGGCTGTTGAAGGAGGGGGTCTTGATTGGGGGAGGGGGAGGAAAATGGGAGCCGGAGGTGGGGAAGAGACAGAAATCTTTAATAAATGAATAAAAAAAAAAGTGGTAGACAAGCCGAGGTCTCAAAAAAAAAAAAAAAAAAGACCTTACAAAGAAAGCAGGCAGTGTCTTGTCTCAATCAACTTATACTGAGTGTTTGTGCTCATGAAGATTACAAATACAGAAAGACAATTTATAGTAAAAATCTCAGGCCATAAGAGACTTGGCTCTAGAGGGGATTCCAGGTGTCCACAGGGATATCTCCAGCTAGGTCCTTGGGCAGCAGAGCAGAGGGTGCCTGAACTGTCCTTGCCCCACTATCACTCTGATGATTATCTCGAATATCACCATAGAATCTTCGATGGAGATAGAGACAGAGACCTTCATCAGATCAACGGACTGAGCTCCCAAGATCCAGTTTAAGGACAGAAGGAGAAAGAAGACGAGCATGGAAGTCAGGACCGCAAGGGGTTGGTCCACCAACTGAGGCAGTGTGCCTGTTCTAATGGGAGCTCACCAAATCCAGCTGGACCGGGACTGAATGAGCATGTGATCAAACCGTACTCTCTGAATGTGGCTAACAATGGGAGCTGACTGAGAAGCCATTGATAAAGGCACTGGGACCTGTTTTTAGGGCTTGTTCTGGCTTTTTGGGACCCTGGTCTATATGGTTGCACAGCTTCCTAAACCTGGATGTACCAGGGAGAGCCTTGGGCTTCCCACAGGGCAGGGTTCCCTGCCCTCTCTCAAGCAAGGAGGGGGGAAGAAGAGGGTGAGTGGGGGAGCGGGAGGGGATTGGGAGGAGGGAAGGAAGTGTAAATATTTAAATGGAAAAATAAAAAAAAATCTCAGGCCATGTAGATGTGAGAGTGCATAAAATTTGCCCACATACAGAGTGTGTACACACACATGTATACACACAGTGCATATACATATAAACATCGTTATACACATGAACACTCATAAATCTTAGTGTAATACAAAAAATTATATTAGTTCATTTTCATTGCTATAATGAACTGATGAGTCAGAGTAAGTTTATAAAGGAATGAGACTGATTTCAAGCACAGAATTAAGAGATACCTATTTCATAGCAGTGAGCATTTTCTAGCAGGCTTTCCTTGGTTGACTCACTTCATGGCAGATGCCAACAAGAGAAGCATCTGGCCACCTGCTAAGTAGGCTCAACCTTTCAACATGTCTATAGTCTTCACCCTTCTCAAAGAGGTCACCACTGTCCTAATTCATGAACTTTTAGGGGATGATGTTTTAAACTGTCTCCAAAATGTAGCCAATGCTACGCTATAACAAGTGAGCTTTATTAAATGTAAACCACATATTACTCTATGAAAAGGAATTTATGAAAGCAATCACTTTTTTTTTTGTAAAGGTTTGGAGCACCTTTTATGTTCCGCTAAGAGTCCCTGGAGAGATGTAAACAGATGTCGACTCTCCCCAGACAGGGCACTAGCGACAGATCAAGGCAACTGTTAGAAGGAAGTCCAAACTGGAGGAATCAATGTGTTTATTCAGGTTACTCGCAACAGTACAGGAGAGAAGCTTCTTATAGAAGTATGGACACCTAGATTTACTCGCAACAGTACAGGAGAGAAGCTTCTTATAGAAGTATGGACACCTAGATGGCTGAAAAGCTTACACTAGCCTAAGTCATCCATTCAGGCTGAAGCTCCAGGGCTCTCTGCATAACTTTCACTCAATTCCACATGTCAGGTGAATTTGTGGTTGGAGAATTTCCTCTCCCTTACTGCAATTTCTGCTGTTAGAACCTTAGACAGGACCCTTGTAAGTCTAGTTAGTCTGGAGAACTTCTAAAGATTTTCATTAGTTTATTTCCTGAATCTCAAGAATCTACCCTTTTTTTAGACATGTTTCAGTTGAGAAGAAATGGCTGCACACCAGTTACACCAACAGATTAACTCAAGAAATAGATTAATTCTTTATACTTTTTAAAAATTCCAATGTTCATATGCAAATGTCTGTGTTTCTCATAAAAGGTATTCTTCCTTTTCATAAAATAATGCATTCAAGGTAATTTATTAACCCTGGTTTGCAGGAATCCAAGTAGCCACCACAGCTAAGATTAGCTGTGTTTATTAATAACATTTTAATTGAGGTTATAATCACATACAATCAAGAACTTAACCTCAAAAGCTAAAATCTTTCCCTCAGGGGTCCCAGACTCGTGCTACTGGTCTCATAATCCTTACTAATATCTTAGCTCTAGCTGATCAGCATCAAGTTCCCCAGCAAAGCAAACTTTTGTTTAAATATCTTGCTCATCACAGCTGATTCTTCAGCCCCAGTTAACTAGAATCAGAAGATCTAAAAGCCTTTCTTCTAACCTTTGCTCTATAGCCAGAACCATGTGAGAAAGCTGTCAAGTTCTGCTGCTTACTAAGCTGGAACATGACTTCTTGTTTACTTACATCTTAGTCAGCTTTCTCTCTTTCACTCAAATATTGGATTCTTCTAACTTGGGAGTTGGCAAAGTGGGGAGATGCAAACATGAGGAACTGTGTTTTCGTGTAGGGAACTGATCAAAAGTCATACATGTATAATTGCAGTGCTGAGAGATCAGGGAGAAAAGTAGATCCTAAGGAAATACTGTAAGACAGTCTAACCTATAAAGTGGGCTTCAGTTTTAGTGATGGACCCGATCTTAGAAAAGTAGAATAGACAGAAATACAGTAAAATACTTGAAATCACCACTGGCCTCTAACCTCCACAAGAATACTCAGACAAGTATAACCCTCTACACACATGCATATAATTTTATGCACTGCTTGAATGCATGTGTGTACACACACACAAACACACACTCATGGGGAGAAGAGACAGAGATGAGAGACAGAGGCAGAGAAGGACAGACCAACAGGAACAGTAAAAGAGAGATTTAAAAATAGACGTTAGATTCCTATATTCTTTATGAGTTTACTGAGTTATTCTAAAAATTCTCCCTTTCTGCACAGCTTTAACCCCAACACTTGAGGGGCAGAGGCTAGTTTCAGTCCAGCCACAAAGACATTCCATCTCAGGGTGCAGGGAGAAGGAGCGAGGGAAGGAGAAAAAAAATAACTCCTTCATATGTGAATGGCCTAAAAGATATTGGAGGAGTATTTTGTTATAAAAAGAAGCTCTTCATGAATTGCAAGGCAATACTGTTGTAATATAAGAAGGTCTGTACCAGTTGGTGAGAAGAACTTAACATAGTCCTTTTACATGTCCTTGACTTGAGAACCATAAAATAGCTATTGCTTTTAACAAATTATTTTTCTGTACTATCTAACTAATTATATGAATGAAAAAATAGGTAACATAAGTTTCCCCTCTGATACATCCTTGGACCCTATGACAAAGTTAACTTCTCCTCCCTGTTGGAAAGTTCTGAGAGAGATTGCACAGCTGAACTGAGTGCTTTTATACACAAAAATCATTTGGTTCATGCTTACATTCTACAATCTTCTCAGTCCTGGATGGTTGATGCTCATTTGATGTAGTGCATACCTGGGTCCAACAGAGTTATCTTGCCAAGCTTCTCATTTCTTAAGAAAAATAGGTATCTCCGAGTCCCTCATAAGCTAACATTATGATCTCAGGGCTCATGTGTTGTCTTGACACATTCTCAGACTTTCTTTCAGCCTTCTGGTCCTGGTAGCCCCAAGGCCAGGGTCTACTAAGACCATGTATACCCTGCCTAGGAAATAATATCATGAACTTACGAGAGGGGTACATGCTCTATTACTTTTCTTATCTGACAGTTCTCCAGAAACTTACATGTGCATATTTCTCCAAGAAACTCTTTTGTATTACTATAACATGTGTGCTCATGATCTGCTTGATACTTTTTTCCATTAGCCAAATTTGTGAGTTTTCCCATCATCTTCCCATAAAATCAAATGCTGCTTTGTTAATGGTCTTCATTTTTAAAAATGTTATGGATTCACCAGCAGATATGGAGATTGTGGCACTAATGTTTAGGAGTACAAGTTGTCATCTGTTTATTTTGAGTTTGTGTTACTGTGACTGCAGGGATGGAGGAGGTTGCAGATCTAAGGGGGAAATACACTATTGCTGTTGAGAGCAAGAAGAAATATGTACAGAATCCAGAGGATTTCTGAGAATTCATTTTATGACTTCCATATTTCATATAGTGAAGATCAATAGAAAACTGTATGAATCTAATCACAGCTGAGAAAAACAGACCACTCAGAATGTTGGTTAGTTTATCTCAGAAGACAATGTACCTGGCCATATGAGATCATAATTATAAAGATTAAGTAAAAATAACTTGAGCTTCAAGGACTTGATCTCACTCACTTGTGCATAGTGTGTGTGGAGTGTATTGTATGAGAGTTACTCTTGCTGTGTTTTGGTCCTTGAGAACAGTTTTCCGAAGTGAGAAATGATTTGGATTCAAATTCATCTCACAAGAACAGAATACTTAAAAAATAGGAAACCAACCTCAACCTCTGTATGGTGTGCTCTTCAGGCGAGGATCCACACTAACTCCCGTCATCAGGCCCCCGCGTCTATCATCAATGAAAAGACTGTGAGGAGCTCCTCAAACAAAAGATATAATGATATAATTTTGGCACCAATAACTCCATCTCCGGACAAGAAGAAAGGGCTTTTTCCCAACCCAGTATTCACCTTTTAGTCTGGCCTATGGTATGTCCTCCTTCCTAAGTGCCTACTCCACATAAAGTTACGTGTGCTCCCTGCCTAAAATTAGGGCAGTGTAAAAGGGATCAAAATCTAAAATTTTTTAACATATGCATTAAACCCAAACACTTTACAGCATGTGTCAAACAGAGGTTGTAGAAACCGGCTCGACATGGCGTGGTACAGGTATGAGGGCGCTTTCCACATGGCCTAAGACAGGGTGCCCTGTGATCTGTTTACTTTAATCCTGCTAGATGCCTTTTATTTGAGGAGCTCCAAGGACGGGCGACTTATGGCAGGATAATCCCCCTACCTAAGACAGAGCCCTGGGAACCCTAGGACGGGTAAGGGGGAAAGTAAAAAGGCCTGGTCCCCACGCGACCTATGAATCATCAGGCACCCCTCTGTTCCCAGGAGGGGTGGATTGCTTCACCACTGGAGAGGAGGGTCTCTCCTTGTCTCGGTCCCTTCTCCTTTGGATCTGACACCATGGTTGACTCTGACTGGTGCTCTCCACATAATAACTACCTGCCTTTGTATGGGGGAAGGGGGGATCTGTTGGGTGCCGTTTCCCCCTGAGATTCATTGCAGGAACCGTCACCCTGGGGAGCCTGCGGGGAGCCCCACACCCATAATTGTGCTAAGAATAGTTCTATCGCCCCAAACCCAATTAAAGCTGTTAATGGAAATAAATAAATAAATAAATAAATAAATAAATAAATAAATAAATAAATAAATAAATAAAGGAAACCATATTCTATTTGCCTGCTCTTATTATTCAGGCTTGTAGCTAAAACCTCTGTAGGTCCATCCATGAGTCCAAGGGAGTAGGCAGGAACCAGAAACCTCTGTGGGTCCAGACAGGACTCTGGAACTTGCAAGGGAATAGGCAGAAACTAGAGACGTCTGTGGGTATGGGACATGAAGCCTGAACCACCAAGGGAGTAGACCTGAGCCAGGATCTCTGCCAGAGCAGGCCCAAGGCAGCAACCTCATCAGAAAGAACCCCAAGCAAGCAATCTCAGTGGGTGTAGGCCCAAATAATTCCTGTTATTGCAGAGGCCACAAAGAACAACATGATACCAGTAAAAACTAGTGACCCTACAACAGCAAGACTTGAACAAGCAAATATAGATGAATCAGAAGAAAATGACCTAAAAAGTAGTTTTAGAGAATGTTTGAGGACCTTAAAAAGGAAATAAAAATTTTCTCAAAGAAATGGAGGAAAAGACAAACAAAAAATTGCAAGACATCAACAAAGCCCTTAAAAAATGAATCAAACATATGAAAGAAATTATTCAAGACTTTATAGAGAACTAAAAGAGAGGCAATAAAGAAAATAAGCCAAGGGAATTATAAAAACAGAAATCATAAGAAAATGATCAGGAACCACAAATGCAAGCATAAGCATCAGAATACAAGAGATGAAAGAGAAAATTTCGAACGCTGAAGATACAAAAGAGGAAATAAACTCATCAGTCAAAGAAAACATTGAATCTAACAAAAGCTTAAAACAAAATATCCAGAAATTATGGAATACCATAAAAATACCAAACCTAAGAGTAATAAGTATAAAAGAAGAAGTTCAACTCAAAAGCACAGAAAATATATTTAACAAAATCATAGGAGAAAACTTTTCCAACTTAAAGAAAGAAATGCCTATGAAGATACAAAAAGCTTACAGAACACCAAATAGACTGGATCAAAAAAATTCCCCTTGCCACATAATAATTAAGACACTAAACATAAATAATAGTAAGGGCTACAAAGAAAAAAGACCAAGTAACATATAAAGGTAGACCGCCTTTAATCCCTGCACTCCGGAGGCAGAGGCAGGCAGATCTCTGTGAGTTCGAGACCAGCCTGGTCTACAGAGCTAGTTCAAGGACAGGCTCCAAAGCCACAGAGAAACCCTGTCTCGAAAAACCAAAAAAAAAAAAAAAAAAAAAAAAAAAAAGAATTACACCTGACTTCTCAATGGAAACGAAGCAATGAAAGCCAGAAGGTCCTGCTCAAGCATTATGCAGACATTAAAAGACCATGGATGCCAGCACAGACTACTATATCCAGCAAAACTTTCACACTGGAAGGACAAGATATTCCATAACAAAACCAGATTTAACCAATACCTAGTCATAAACCCAGCCCTACTCAAAGTACTAGAAGGAAAATTTGAACTCAAGGAAGTTGGTTACATCAACAAAAAACAGATATGATGGTCTCACAGCAGCAAATCCCAAAGAAGGGGAAAGCACACAAAATAACATCACCAACAATGAAAACTAAATTAACAGGAGATATCAATCACTGGTCATTAATATCCCTTAATATAAATGGATTCAACTCACCTATAAAAAGAGAAAGGCTAATAAAGTGAATACAAAAATAGAATCCATCTTCCTGCTGCATACAAGAAGCAAATATCAACATCAAAGACAAACATCAACTCAGAACAAAGGACTGAAGAAAAAAATTCCAGTCAAATACATCAAGAAACAAGGTGGTGTAACTATCCTAATAGCTAACAAAATAGATTTCAAACCAAAATCAATCAAATGAAGCAAAGAAGGACATTTCATATTAGTCACAGGAAAAATCCATCAAGAGGATACCTTAAAACTAAACATCAATGCCCCGAATACAATGGCACACTTCTAAAGCATAAATCACACATTAAACCCCACACACTAATAGTGGATGAGTTCAGCCCTCCACTCTCACCACTGGACAGTCTGTCAGACAAAAAAAAAAACTAACAGAGAAATAAGGTAACTAACAGGTATTATGACTCAAATGGTCTTAACAGACATCTATAGAATCTTTCATTCAAACATAAAAGAATATACCTTCTTTTCAGCACCTCATAGAACCTTCTCAAAAATTTACCACATATTAGGAAACAAAACAAACCTCAACAGATACAAAAAAAATGGAATAATCCCATGTATCTTACCAGATCATCATGGCTTAAATTTGGAATTCAACAACAACACTAATTCCAGAAAACCCACAAACACACGGACATTAAACAGTGCTCACATGAAGCATCAATGGGTCAATGAAGAAATAAAGGAAGAAATTAAAGACTTCCTAAAATTCAATTAAAATGACCCACAACATACTGAAATTAATGGAAGACATTGAAAGCAATGTTAAGAGGAGAGTACCTAGCACTAAATGCCTACATAAAGAAGCTGGAAAAATCCCACACTAGTGAACTAACAGAACATTTAAAAACTTTAGAACAAAGAGATGCAAACTCACCAAGGATAACTAGACAGCAGTAAATAATCAAATTGAGGGCTGAAATCAACAAAATTGAAAAAAAGAAAATAATATCAAAAAATAAAAACAATAAGATAAAGAGATGGTTCTTCAAGAAAATTAACAAAAGAGATAAACCTTTATTCAAACTAACCAAAAGGCAGAGAAATAATATACAAATTAGCAAAATCAGAAATGCAAAGGGTGACATAACAACAGACATGGAGAAAATCCAAAGAATCATTAGGTCATATTTTGAAAACCTGTACTACACAAAATTGGAAAACTTAAATGAAATGGACAACTTCCTGGATAAATATTCTCACCAAAATTAATTCAAGACCAGATAAGCAAATTAAATAGACCTCTAACTTCTAAAAAAAATAGAAACAGTCATCAGAAGTCCCCCAACTATAAAAAAGCCCAGGACCAACCAGATGGTTTGAGCTCAGAATTCTACAAGATTTTCAGAAAAACTAATATCAATACTTCTCAAATAGTTCCACACAATGGAAACAGAAGGAACTATTTTTAGGGACCAGTTGTTTGTTCCCAGCTACTCAGCCCCAAAATGATCACACAGAAACTGTATTATTTAAATCACTGTTTGCCCCATTAGCTCCCTCTTCTTATTGGCTAACACATCTTAATTTAACCCATTTCTATTGATCTGTGTATTGTCATGTGGTTGTGGCTTACTGGCTAAAGATCTGGTATCTGTCTCTGGTGAGGTTACATGGCTCTTCTCCTCTGCTTCCTTTCTCCCAGCATTCAATTTAGTTTTCCTACCTAGATAAATTCTGCCCTGCTATACATCCAAAGCAGTCATTTATTATCCAATGCTATTCACAGCATACAGAGGGAAATCCCACATCAAGGAACATTACCAAACTCTTTACATGAGGCTGCAATTACCCTGATACCCAATCTACATAAAGACATTACTAAGAAAGAGAACTACAAATCAATCTTTTACATGAACATTGATGCAAAAATAACTCAATAAAATATAGTTGAATCGAGTCCAAGTACACATCAGAAACATCATCTACCATGATCAAGTGGGCTTCATCCCAGAGATGCAGGGATGGTTCAACATGCAAAAATCTGTCAAAGTAATCCATCATATAAACAAACTGAAAAATAAAAACCACACGATCATCTCATTAGATGCTGAAAAAGTTTCAACAAAATACAACATACTCTCATGATAAAGGTCTTAGGGAGAGCAGGGATACAAGGAACAGGCCTAAATATAATAATGGCAATATACAAGCCAACAGCCAACATCAAACTAAATGGAGAGAAACTCACAGCAATCCCACTGAAATCAGGAACAAGACAATGTTGTCCACTCTCTCCATATCTATTCAATATAGTTCCTGAGGTCCTAACTAGAGCAATAAGATACCAAGAGGAGATCAAGGGGATACAAATCTGAAAAGAAGTAGTCAAACTCTCATTATTTGCTGATAATATGATAATTTACATAAGTGATCCCAAAAATTCTACCAAGGAATTTGTACAACTCATAAACACTTTCAGTAATGTAGTAGGATTCAAGATTAACTCAAAAAAAAGGTAGCCCTCCTGTATACAGATGATAAATGGACTGAGAAAATCAGAAAAATGTCACCCTTCAGAATAGCCACTAATACCACAAATTATCTTGGAGTAACTCTAACCAAACAAGTGGAAAACTTGTATGACAAGAACTTTGAATATTTGAAGAAAGAAATTGAAAAGGACACCAGAAAGTGGAAAAATCTCTCATGCTCTTGGGTAGATAGAATTAACATAGTAAAAAATGTCAATCTTACCAAAAGCAATCTACAGATTCAATGCAATGCCCATTAAAACCCCTGCAAATTTCTTCACAGAACTTGAAAGAACAGTACTCAACTACATATGGAAAAGTAAAATACCCAGGATACTCAAAACAATCCTGTACAATAAAGAGACTTCTGGAGACAGCACAATCCCTGACTTAAAACTCTGCTAGAGAGCTACAGTACAAAAAACTGCCTGGTCTTAGCATTAAAACAGACAGCAGGACCAATGGAACCAAATTGAAGACAGAGATATTAATCCACACTCCTTCAAACACTTGATTTTTGACAAAGAAGCAAAAAATATATTTTGGAAAAAGAAACCATATTTAACAAATGGTGCTGGCATAACAAGATATTGACATGTAGAAGAATGAAAATAAATCCATGTCTATCACCATGCATCAAATTCAAGTCCAAATGGATCAAAGACCTTAATATAAAGCCAGCCACACTAAACCTCAGAGAAGAGAAAATGGGAAGTACACTTGAACACACTGGCACAAAAGACCACTTTCTAAATATAACCCCTATAGCACAGACAGTGAGAGAAAAAAACTAATAAATGGGACCTCCTGAAACTGAAAAGCTTCTGTAAAGCAAAAAACAACAAGACAAAACAGCAGCCTACATAATGAGAAAAGATCTTCATTAACCCCACATCAGACAGAGGTCTGATCTCCAAAATATACAAAGAACCCAAGAAATTGATCATCAAAAGAACAAATTATCCAATAAAAAATGGAGTACAGACATAAATGGAGAACTCTCAACAGAGGGATCTAAAATGACTGAAAGACACTTAAGGAATGTCCAACATCCTTAGCCAGAGAAATGCAAATCAAAACAGCTCTGAGATTCTATCTTATACCTGTAAGAATGGCCAAGATCAAAAACACCGATGACAACTTACGCTGGAGAGGTTGTGGGGTAAAGGGAACAATTTTGCATTGCTGGTGGGAATGCAAGCTGGTATAGCTCCTTTGGATATCAGTATTGTGAAATTCTCAAAAAATTAGGAAACAGCCTTCTTCAAGACTCAGCAATATCACTTTGGGGCATATAAACAAAGGATACTCAATTGTACCACAAAGACATGTGCTCAACTACATTCATGGCAGCTTTGTTTGTCATAGCCAGAACCTGGAAAAAATATAAATGCCTCTTGACCGAAGAATGGATAAGGAAAGTTTACACAATGGAGTACTACACAGGAGAAAAAAATGACATCTTGAAATTTTCAGACAAATGATTGGATCTAGAAAACATCATATTGAGTGAGGTAACCCAGACCCAGAAAGACAAATACCATATGTACTCACTTATAAGTGGTTTTTAGACATCAAGCAAGGAAACCAGCCTATAAATCACAATCCCAGAGAACCTAGATAACATTGAGGACCCTAAGAGAGACATAAATGGATGTAATCTACATGGGAAGTTAAAAAAAGGCAAGATCTCATGAGTAAATTGGGAACATGGAGGCCATGGGAGAGGACTGATTGAAAGGGAGGGAAGGAAAAAGGAAAGGAGAAGAGCAGAGAAAGATGTATAGCTCAATAAAATCAATTTTAAAAAAGAAATTTAAAAAAGAGATTATCGCCAAAAAAAGAAGGAGGAGGAGGAAGAAGAAGAAGATGGAGGAGGAAGAGGAGAAGGAGCAGGAGGAAGAGGAGGAGGAAGAGGAGAAGGACAAGGAGGATGAGAAGGATGAGGAGGAGGATGATGACAAGGAGGAGAAGGAGAATCCATAATTTAGTACATAGACCCCAGTTCTTAGGTTTCAACAAGAAATTTAGAGCAGTCCACACATAGCACTCATTCTTTACTGATTTAATTTTGGAATCATAGTTTTCTGACTAAGGAAAAATAAAGGTGATGAAGAAGAAATGGCTCCCTGGGTAAAAGCGCTTGCCATGAAAGCTTGGGAACCTGAGTTCAGATACCTGAGCCCATGTAAAAGCTAGACAAAGGTACATATTTGTAATCCCAGCATTCCGAGAGATTGGAAACAGTAAGGAAAATGCCCCAGAAACTAATGTACCAGTGACAAAAAGCAAGAAAGACCCTGCCTCAGATATGGAAGGACAGAAAGACTCCTAAGGTTGTCTTCTGATGTTCATACGTGTACTGTGACTCACTACAGAAATACACACAAAGGTACTCAACCATGTCACTCTCACACATAAAAGATTTTTTAAAAGAAAGAAAAGAATAATGGAACTACATACTATTCACTGTTTAAAAGCAACTTTGTCATACTGTTTGTGGCAACTCCAAGTTGGGAAGATGTGATCTTTTAAATGGACACAAAACGGAATTCCACTATTCTGCCTAATCACTTGGAATATTGATATGGACACATCACATTTCTAGGGTTCTCAGTTATGACAATGTGGAGCCGAATGGCACGAGCATAAGATGCTGTGCTATTGCTTATGTCATAGTGCTGGATGAGGTAAGCTGTTCAGAGAAAACCAGTTCTGAAATATCTACCTGTTCTGTAGATGTGGATTTTCTACACCAAATGTTGTCTCCTCTCCAAGAAGCTACAAGTGCAAGTCTTATTACTTCATTATCTTTAGAAAGTCTACTTACATGGTAGGAACATGAACTTTGATAAGTTTATTTCCTACTTTGTATACACTTAGAAATTAACCAATGTTATCTGTTCTTGTTATACACAACTTACCAAATCCAGTCATCATGAACGCTCATGAATGGGGAAAGTGCTACAGAATGCCCAGATGAAGACCCCAGCACCTCTGGCCTAACGTAGCACAGGAAAGGTGAAAGGACTCTAAGGCATACCCATACCTTTTAGAATGTGCTCCAATCCACAGTATTTTAATGTATACAAAGATGGAAAATGAACTATTTCTTCATCCTTTCAAATGACTACAGTGAAGAGTGAATCATTTTTCCTATAAACAGCTATGTACTTAGCTCAAAGATTTGGTATGTTTTATTCAGGAGACATATTCAGACCTGGACTTAAAGTTGGAATAATTGTAAAAGTCAAAAACAACCCATAATCATTCTCTATGTCCTCTTACTGCGTTCTTGTAGGGCATTTGTGGAGGATAAATAAATTTCTATCTCTATATCATTTAATGCTTAGAGATAAAAATATCCATTCATAGATTCAGCTAAGCTGACATTCTGCTTTTAATTTATTGTTTAGCAAGAATGGCATATCCAAAACCTAACACTTGGCCTTAATATGTTGATGAAGGAGAGGTTTCTGACACAGAAAAAATGACCAAAGTTTGTCTCTGTGGAACCCATGGAGACAATTTAAATGAAGCTTTGCACAGAATTGTATTCATCAGTCATTTTCCAAAAGTCTTAGTAAATTATAACAGTGATTCAAATCCCCAGAATAATGTCGGCAGTAAGACACTACACTCATTTCTTTGGTGTATAGTCAGAAGCCAAATAGTCATAGTCCCTTCAGGGTATGCTTGGAGAGACAGTTACAATCAGGACACATGACAATGTTGCAGAACTTTCTTCAGTAGTACCTAATGTCCACTTCAGTCAAAAAAATCTAAAGGATACTCTTACTTGGCTAGAGAAATTGTGCAGGAGACCATGATATGAAGTTTAAAATCCACAGGTTAAGTTAAGACTCAGTAATTCACTATCGATGGCCTAGATCTCTCTAGGTTAAAATATACTGCATGACAAGATTGTTTACTTCCAGTTACAGAAATTGAGTCATTCTTATCTTTTAACTGACCTCTGTCACTCTTGGCCCCCAAAGTAATGTTCAAACTGCATAAAGGAGCCAGGCAATAAGCAGAAGTAACTAGACTCCTGTGAGTTTGATGCTAACCTGTACTACATAGTGTGACTCAGGATGGCCTGAGATACACAAGTAAACCATACCTGGAAAAATAACAACAAAAAAATGACAAACAAAAAAACAAGACAAAATAAAAATGTATCTTGAAAGTATCTTGAAGATGGCAATTCTCATCAGCATCACCAGACTTCTAGTAAACAAACAATTTTATTAGAAAGCTGTTAGTTTTCATGTAAAGCTGTAGATGGGTCTTCTTTCTATATGTTGCTTTCATTGGTTAATTAATAAAGAAACTGCTTGGCCTGATAGGTCAGAACATAAGTGGGCAGAGTAAACAGAATAGAATGCTGGAAAGAAGGGAAGTGAGGCAGATGCCATCCCTCTCTCTCCAGGGCAGATGCAATGAAGCTCTGGCCCAAGATGGACATAGGCTAGAATCCTTCCCAGTATGCCACCACCTCATGGTACTACACAGATTATTAGAAATGGGTTATGCAATATATGAGAGTTAGCTAAGAAGAGGCTAGAACTAACTGGCCGGGCAGTGTTTAAAAGAATACAATTTGTGTGTTGTTATTTGCAGGGCTGAGCTAGCCATGCAGGAGCTGGGCAAGAAAAAAAGCAGGCCTGCCTGCAGCTCCTTCTACATAAGCATTTATCAATGCATCATGAATGGGAGTGTTTTCTGTAACAGTGATGCCACAGTTTGAGACAGAAAGCAAGTAAGTTGTATGTAACATTGTTTTCCTAACACTGCCAAGTTTCTAAGTCTGTTGTATTTCTTCTTATAAATAATTAGAAGGAAACTCTAGCATCTTAACCTCATTAACCACACAGCTCTTGGAACCAGTGCTTTGGTC